>PNEQ01127192.1:116070-209023 GCA_003012365.1 Medauroidea extradentata | reverse complement strand
GAAATAATCGTATACTAATTTTTTTCTCTTACTGTTTACGAATTGTATTTTACAAGTAATGCAAATTTAGCGCAATAATGTTAAAGAACATGTACAGGAAATTGGTTCTATCTGAACACATTTTTAATTTATGCTGTAAAACTAATATTATGACTTGAAACATAGAACTCGTACATAAAGTGTATAGTGGAATCTTAAGAAAACATTCCAGCATTTGCCTGGAGCTATTTCGGGAAGCCATACAAAAACCGATTTCAGGATATAGCTGGAACCGGGAATCAAACCAGGTCCCTCCTAACAGCAAGTCAAACGCTTTACATTTGCACCGTCTCATATAAACCAATAAATATCGATTCAATTGAAACGTAAGTATCAAAATACGCACATAATCATACAAAGTATTGTTTCTTTTAGTAAACAAACCAAATAACATAATAAGTCTCTTATTCCCGTTGAATCCAATTATTTTACTGTAGTAATTTAAAATTATTTGTTTAGCAGTATTTCATTTTCATGATCGTGATAAAGTTAATACTTTAAATTGTATTTTTCTCGCAATACTAGTACGTATACAAACTTATACCCTGTAATATTACTTCTCTAAACAAATGTTCAGTAAAATTGGGATTACAATTATTTTCTTTGTTATGAAATATATAAAAGTCTTCTTAAGGGTAGCACGAGATCTTTACTACGCTTCACTGCTCCAGTACTAAATTGTGTGTCAAGTTTTTTAATTACTTTTGGCGCAGAACCGATCAAGTTCCATACGATTCCACGGCGCAGCTAGATGAGAATGTCAGACTGGATACCTGGGATGACGAGGGGTTGTTCGGTAACGGAACGAGAAGAGAAAGGAACAAAAAAACTGACGCGAGAAAGCGTTAGAAAATCATCATGACTGCTAATTCGAAGCAAAATGTTGGTAAGATAAACTAGAACCATGTACAGTTATCAAGTAGCGATTATGCAGAATAATAAACAATGCTAGATCTAAGCTGTTGATTATAACTCATTTACCCTAATTCTACCTAAATCTCTCTCTGATTATTAAATTCAATAATGATTTTTGTCAGATTTGAAGGAAAAAGTACGATTATTATTTTGATTTCGTGGCTTAGGAATTACTTACGCGAAAAGAATTTTGCACCATTTTTTTTTCAGCACCTTACGTTCACATCTGCAATTCTGCTTTATGGTTATTGGCATCGTGTCTGTGTGAAGAGCCGTAGCTCATTTAACTGAGCCGATTACAATAACGTTCCTGCAACACCACACGTCTGTGATTTGCTGGTAGAATACCTAGGCTCGTGACGGTTGAAATATCCAATCACTGACCACGAAGCAGAACTGTAGATGTGCATATAAGACACTGAAACAAAGTGGTGCAAAATTATTTTCGTGAATAACCAGGGTCCCTACACATTAGTATATTCTCAACGAAAACTGCTGGCATGAATATAACATAACTTTTCCCGGATAGACATGTTGGGAGGCAAGTGCTCTACCCCCATTATGTGCATTAATGGTGGGACAGAAGCCGCCATATCGGAATATTTTATTTGTTCGCGTAGTTGATAAACAAGCGCTGAATTCTTCAATTGAGATCTACACGTATAGGCAATCTGAAGAACAACTGATGCTTTCATACCTGAATGCACGGGCGGTGATGCAGAATGTCGCGCCTGTCATTTTTTACGCGAAACCGCTTTACTTGTTTACATTACGTCTATCAACAAAAATAACGCGCCCTTGAAAGATTGCTTCTATGATTTAAAAAATTTAGCACGTTTGTTAGAAACGTGAATTCCGGGCCTCTCAAAATGGTTGAAAACGGCTTGTTTGCTGTAACTGTGAAAATCTGAATTCGTAAAGTGCAAAGCAAATTTTGAGGGGAACAGAGAGGAGAAATAGGCTAATACAACGAAAACGTTGCACGCCAGTTTGACGCTCTGCGATTAGAGACGATATACTTCCCGCCGAGTGTGGTATTCTGGCTCTTATCGCTCGAAATTTGAAACCGGCGAAGTCTCGTACAACATCGTCAGCGTACAACATCGATAGCTGGTGAGGGGTGACATTAGGAGAGCGTGGAGCAGCGCCGGAATGATAGGAAGATTCCAGAGAAAACCCGCCGACGAGCGGCACTGTCGGGCACAATTCCCACATGCGAAAATTCGTGGTCTGACGCCTCCGGGATTTGAACCCGGACCGCCTTGGTGGGAGGCGAACAGTCTGACCATTCGGCCACTGCTGCCCCGACAAATTATAGAAAGACTCAAATAAACATGTACCACAAAAGGCTTCTTAGTGGTAATAACATTACCTCATGATGAAGAGTTTTATATTTCGTAGGTACACACATTTGCATTTCCTGTGTTAATAAAAACAAATGTTTCCCTCTAGGCCTACAAGAACCACCTTTTTTATAAAGCCCTTCACGCCCTTTATGGTTTCACCCCCCCCCCTCCCCATCCAAGTACACTTTGATAAACACTGGGCTACTGAACAATAAAGGAATTACAGTGTGTATGTACTTTTTGTTTTTGCTGTGTAATTTTTTCATTATCTATGAACTTATTCTTAACACAAGGTTTCGTTTTGCAATATGAGCAGTACTTTGAGAGAATGTAGAGGTTTTGAGCACATAAAATATTCTAATGCTGGTTCACGGGAACTCCCAAGTAGGCTACTCGCGAACATATTTTTTTCCTCTGCTCTGTCATGGTTGGCTGGCGGGCATTGTGAACAACACCTTCTGCCATGCCTTGAAGAAACTTGTGTACTCACAGTAATGCTGTGTAACAACCATAGAGCCACGGGATGTAAAGAAACCATGGTGTAACGCGACTGCTGACCCCGAGAAACGCTCAAGTTTTTGCCCCTGGAATTGTCCCGACTCACGAGTATTTTCCCGAGCGGAAAAAATATATATCGCGCAGTGTCGTTTTCGCTTCAGAGATAATTCCACACGAGTGAGAGAACAAATCTCAAGGGGGAAACGTTTCAGTGGATTTTTTTTCCCAACGTACATCGCTAACGTTAACATTTATTTATTTCCTCTGAATGGATCAGTTTTTAATCATGACTCATTCAAACAAAAAAAGTATCCTTCAATAAATTTCTGGGAAAATATTCCCTTATAAAACGTTTATAAAATGTTACTTTTAATTGGTTATTTGAAATAAAAAATAAATAAATTTGATACGTACAAACATATGTAAACTATATATCGTACTATTTCTTCAACGGATTTACGTCGAACACAGTTTGCTTGTCCATTGTAAATTAATTTATTTGCATTAATTATCTGTTTAAAATGCGTGTCCTGCAAACTTCGTATGCATAATCGTTAAAAAGAGGTATCATTAGCATTGTTATAATTACTGGCCTTTCACTTATTGTGGTTTATTAAGAACACTTAATACAAAATATAAAATTACATCACTCTGGCAAAACACTTTACCTTTAGGAAACCATAACGTTTGACTACAGACGAGAAAATTTCGTATTCATATTTTGGAACCGACTAGATAGAATTCACTGACATATACTAACCGGATCACACAATAATTTCCCTGTAAAATGATTTGTTTATAAAGTTGCAAGGATTTTTTTTTGTAAAACATCAATAGGAAACATTTGTAGTCTATCAAAATCACAGTTTCGCAGAAATTACATGGTTATACAAAATCACATATTATGTAACGCATTTTTCTGGAATAAAGTGAATTCTCATAGTGAGTGCATACTTTAAAATAAAAAAAATTAGATTATTACAGAACTTACTGCATTGAGTATAAGCCTATAATTGAATAAACTACAAGTACAACTTAAATTAAAAATGTAAAAAAAAAAGCCTGACTGTAACTTGATGAGGAGTTGGTAATCCTGCAAATGCCAGATGATGCTGCAGCATCAGGTCAAAGTGTCCACGTTATTGTAACATCATTGCAGTCACAGGATACTAAATTTCTAATAGATCAGACCAGTAGAAGATGCTCACAGCCCTTCAACAACTAGAAAAGAGCTGATGATCTCCGAACGGCCGAACATATATTCTTGAATCATAGCTAAGAACTATCTCAATCACGTTAGCTTTCAAACAAAAGAAACCGCATCAAAATCGGTCCGTTCGTTTAGGAGCTACGATGCCACAGACAGAATTTGCGGGGATGCGGTTTAAGATTCGAGTGTCTCTTCAAAACTTTTTTTTTTCTTTTCCAAATAATTTCATGTAATATTTATTTAATAGTTTTTTATTTATGAGTTAGGTGTCATTATTAAAATAAAACTAGTATTTAAAATTTAATTTTTTCCTTGTTGCAAGTACAACCGCAAGGCAATCCCTCGCAATTTTACAATCCTATGCTTTGTATTTTTTTAAATAAAACAACCATTGTAGTTTTACAAGAAATTTCTTTGGGAACTGGGTTTCTAAAGATTATCTTTGTAAAAGTACACAAACATTTTTACAGTGTGTAAAAGTCACTGAGGCGCGTCACACATACTGCTTGCCCACAGCAGAAGTCATATGAACACATAGTAACTTGCAGGCCAGTCTGTTGTCAGATAATAATACGGAATACGCAGGTCTCGACGATGACGAACGATTAGACGTAATTAGTCAAACACTGTTTTTAATTCAGAACTGGACGCTAGACGTTTCAGAGGAGTAATCATGCGACATGTAAATAATAATTACAGATGACGGTATATCGCGAAAATGTTTTGTGCCATCATACCCTTGAAAACGATGTAGTTTCTTGGAATATATTTGATTCGGTGACATACTTCTGACACAACGTAGAAGTAATTATCTAGCGTATTTTGTTCTTAATTATCAGTCATTTGAGTTGCTTGTGACACTAATTTCTCTACTACAAAATTTACTGGACACATTTTTTTTATTATTTTAAAAACTGTAGCACAAGAAGTATAAATTTAGACTGAAAAAAAGCACGTATTTTTTAAGTTTGGGATTTTTATATCTCCATAATTATTAACATTAGAGACAAGGCATCTTTATCGTACTAGTTTCTTTACATGAACCTTCAGTTGCGACTCGAACCACACATATCTGGTTCAACGGTTTAATATACACTTGAGTGTATTTTAATAACATAACGTGTTAACTACCAGATTATTTTCTCAGAAATATGCAGTTTGAAGGTATATAAGTTTGAAACGCATAACACAAGTTCCAAAAAATATGTTTTCCCTTTATTGTTTTCACTGTAATAAAACTTGCTAAAATGTTTAGGAAGTAATTAAGCTAAACGCAGTATGGGACAGTTACCATACTTCCGTCTTGCAAATATGCAAACTTTTACACTTGTTACAATACAAGTCTAGTAACTTCAGTATACATTGGACTGTCTTATAAAAAGTTTAGGATTGCTACCATGGATGTCTGGCAAACTATTCTACGCACACAGAAAAAAACAGTTTTGCAGTGGCTGCAAAATATTTTGTCAATTTAGACCCTACCAAATAATTTTGTTGTGAATACCAAATATTTTGCAGTGGACACAAAATTTTTTGTTGGATTGTTTATTATTTTGTAATCACCAACAAACAATTTATTGAAAACTGCAAAATATTTGGTGTTCACCACAAAAATTTTTGGTAGGAACTAAATTGACAAAATATTTTGTAGCCACTACAAAACAGTTTTTTCTGTGCATGTGTGGCAAATTTACAAACTATTCTTTAGAGTGTACAGTTTCAGGCAATAAAGTAATTCCTTAAACATTTGCATTTAAAACAAACATAAGAATCACTCCAAAACAAATTATAATATTAAACGTGATTGTGATACATTTACAGAAATATATTATTCTCAGTCACTGTACAGGTGTGCCAACTTAGCCACTTGCAGATACCAAAATCACTCGTAATTTTTAGATTGTTGTTGGTTATAGTGTTCAGAATTGTCAGTATTTGTTGAATATAACTCTGGTTTTAGAGAGTTACAACAATTTTCAAATTCATACCGTCCCACATTTTTTAATAGTCAGTTAAATTTCGTATTTCCAACGCATGCATCAAAAGTGTATTTTTTTTTTACGTCAAGGGAAAAGCATTTCTTTGAGGCAGTTTAGCTTGCGGTTAAAAATTTTACCTTTACAGCACAGAACAACTAATCATATCTTCGCTGTTATTAAAATTTGACTCTAACATTTTTTTAGAACAATCCTAGTTTATTTGTAATAGAGATAATAAATGTACATATAAAGCTTGCCTTTAAAAATTGAATTTCATTGTTCAGTAAACATTAGGCCCTACTGCTAATTTTTTTTACCAGCCTCACAATTTTTGTTACAATTATTGTAAACTAAAAAACATGTTTTAAGTGAGTATTTTATATGTTGCATGTTAAGTGATTTTCACACTGTATTAATAAAATGACTGATAGACGTTGTGGAATCGATGACATTCTTCGTGTAAGGTACCTGTACCGAATATTGCCCGCTTAAGGCCTCACTCTTTAGTTTCGTAGCGGTTTCGAAAATATTTTTTAACGCAAATTAATACATATATCAAAAATTCATTGTTACAATTTTACACCTTTGTTTCTATCTGAACTTTTGTGTTGCAATACACTTAACGGTTTTTTAGATTTTTGCCCCTGAAACATCACACATTTTGTTGTCAAAATAAGCCAAAATGAAGCAAAATAATTTTTTGCTAGCAAACGGTACATTATTTTAAAAAAACCGGTCTGTTAAAGTTGTGTATTGTATGACTGTACACAGTCTCACGTTTTTTTTTTAAAGCACTTGGTTAAAAAAAAAATATTCCAGTCATTTATAACTAACATGGCCTTAAGATTCAAATCTCATGTGTGGCTAAGTCACTAATTATATAATTAATATAACACATGGATTATGTAAGACAGATATTTATGGATGGTATATGTTCATTCTGGAGACTATAGTGAGTATAGATCCCACATCGATCTCGGCATTACCACACAATGGCGTCTAGTGGGCCATATTGAGAACTGCGCCATATTCGCTACAGTTATCTTAGAGGGAGAGTAAAGTTGCCCGTGGAACACTGTTTCTGACTACAATATGCAGTATTCGCTAAAAACCGTTACCGAATCTTAAAAAGAAAAGAAAAAGTCAACTGTTACAATTTTAATTGTATATGAAAGAGGAATATTTTTAAATTTGCAACGCTCAGTTTAATATTTATCGAGTTAAAAAATGGAGTCTTTATTTTGGACAAAATATAATACGTTAAGTATTCCCTTTATGATAGCTCCTGGAACAACGTTTGTTTGGCACAAAATTTCCTATGCTTTTATATAAGAACGTATCACCAATTTCGCTTACGGTAATTTCAATTTTTGTATATTATGTACATATGTTTACGCCATTAATTGTTTTTCATAAACGGGTATTTACGTAATAAGTTCTAAAATCATTTTAGGAAAAAAAATTACATTATTTCTTGTAGCCTATAAGCAGGGACAGGAAAATTTCGTGAATTCAATAACCTACAGGCTATAATCCATTGTACTATACATACTCACGACCCGTATACTTTATTATTGTCTATTGTTCCACTGAGCAGCAGCTGGTTGACTAATGGTCGGGGCTTGAGTATGCATAGAAGAGCACATTCTAATATACAGGTCGCTGATCTCAAGAAATTTTCCTGTCCCTGCCTATAAATTATAAGCAGAGGGATTCTTGTGACGGATAAGCTACCTTGAAGAAAGTTTTCTTGCAAAATATAGTTCCTGAATCATCCACAACAAAAATACGCGTTTTAATTTGCAAAAAAATTAAGACACAAATCATTATTTTGTTAAAAATGTTAAAATTAAACTCAAGACATTTTTCGCTGTGTTTACAAATATCCCTGATTCATATAATATTTAAATGATACATTTGCGGCAACTTTTAAAGTTTCGGTAACGGTTTTTAACGAGCACTGCAAATTATTGTACAACATTCAACTACTCGGCTTCAACAATAGTAGCAGTCTCTCCGCTGGGGAAAAAAAATGGCAGAGTATGTTATTTCCTTCCGAAAAACAAATACGTTACATCTGACAAGTTATGAATTTATCGAAAATCATCGGAACTATTTACCAGGAGGTGTGGCTGAGGAAAAAACGTCTTACATAAAACTCATTTTTTGTAGGCGAAAATGTTTCGGGTAATAATTAAGTTTTTTTTATTTTTAACTGGGGGACAATTTTATGTATTTAATTCATGTGAATAGAAATATTTTTCTATTAGGTACGTATAGGTCAAATTATTTTGGTCTGTTCAGCAGTGTAAAGAATTCGATTATCATTAGACAGTGTCAAAATTAGAAACACATTTTACAAATATTTATCGGTAATCCTTAAATATTACGACTCAAAAAGTTATTGCCTATTTTTTTTTTATTTTGTTACAGAGATTTGTGCTTCTCGTAATTTAGGCATGCCAGGACAAAACAACTCTAATCGGAATATTTTTGTAACAGAAAAATTTAAATTTCGTAAATACAAAAAATTTCAGTATTGGATTTAGTTTTTTTATTAAGACTGAATGAATCTCAAGGTAATCACTGGAACATGGATTTAAGAAATTTTTAAGTTTAATCGGAGTATTGGAACTTAAATAATCATCTTATACCCTGTAGTGCAGTGATGTGAGTACTCAGAAAACATTAGAAATGGTTCTCTAAAGGCGTTGTGCTGGCAAAGAAACGTTGACTTGCAACATTACGCGTTCCATTTCGAAGTTTTCGGTTGGAACCATTTAGTTAATTCAACCGGAGAAATCAATATCAAACCACGGAGACATTTTTATTTTAATTTATATATTTTTTGTCGGTGCGGTAGCCAATTCCACCGATCACAGAAGCTGTAAGTGGTAACACGGACGTTATATTCATTTTATTGCATTAATGCTTTAACCATAGCATTTGATAACTTAAATAATGCATGTTTGTACCCGCTTGTTTTGTGAACAAAAATTTTCCATAGGCCCCTATTACAATACCGCTACACCGGGATACATTTGAATTTCAGCACTCAGCCGCTTAGGTAGCGCTTGTACGAATGTCAATGTAAACGATACGACATTTCCGGTATTGTTCTCGTGGGTAAGGGTGTTCAAGTGCAATAAAATCGTAATTTTATAATTTTATGAAATAATGTTAATTTTGTAGACGATACATGTGGGTACATTATGCTCTTACGAAATAATTTCAGCTCTCGTAGTTTTCTCATAACCGGGTGTCAAAGTCAAAATTTGCTTGTTACACTGCCATGCAAATAATGAAAACCAACTGACCAACTTAAACAAAATAATTCACTGTGAGCTGTACAATAAAACAAAAAAAAAACACACAAAGTAATATTTTGAATGTTAAAAAAATCGCAAATGTACAGAAAAAAGTTGCAAATTCAGCAATTTTCTTAAATACAAAAACAGTTCGCGGGTTTTTTCAAATGTTTTATTACGTAGCCCACAGTACGTTATTTCAGGAGAATATGCAAATTTTGACTTTGACGCACCGTTATGAGAAATCTACGCCAGCTAAAATTGTTTTGTAAGAGGAAACTGCACTCACAAGTATCGTCTACAAAACTAACAATATTTCATATAAGTATAAAATTATGACTTTGTCGCATTTGAACACCCTTAAAACTACTTATAGTTAGAGACATGCAAAATTCGCGTTATTTTCTGACAGCTGGCTAGACTCCAAGTGACTATAGGCTCGTTCGACGTCTCCCGCTGGCCGATATTGTCGTGACTTGCCGCGGAGAATACTTACACGGTAGAGAGGCCAATCTCTGTAAAGATGTAACACACGTAAATAGGCTACAATACATAAAAGTTCGTGGCCAATTGGATCGCAGATTATGCTCTGTTACTTATAGGAAAGTGAAGTTTAGTCTGCTACCAAATGATAACGCGAATTTTGCATGTCTCTACTTATAGCTAGAGGTACGTTAATTTCGCAGATACATTCCAGGTCAGGTTGAACGCCAATAATGTATACTTCAATGTCATGTCTGTGACTTGCTGGCGGCTGTTGTGAAGTGCCTTTGACAGCTGCAAGCCGGTAGTAAATAAGGAAATAATTCGTATGACTATCGCTTGCTACCCGCTTGTAATGTTAATATGCCAATGATTAATCGCTTGTAGCCGATGCGTGTACAGGACTGAGAAATCTAGGCTGCTGCCAGGCGCCACGAAATTTATTTATCTACGTACAAAGTTCAGCACTAGAGCGGTTTACAATTTGTCGTGTTTGTTTACGTGTTTACAAAATATGTTACTGTATTTTTATGTTACAAACGTTACAAAAAATACAAAACACTTGATAATAGCTGTTATTGTACAAGAAAAATAATTTGCGATGCTAAGATAATAGATTAATTATTTAGTGTATGAGATCATTGGTTATATAATTAAAAATTAAGTCATTTAGCTATCATTCTAAAACTATACATATATTATAATGTGCGTGTATTTCTTTAAAGTACATAAAATAAAATACAAAAATATGAAAAATTATGGGAAAGAAAGATATGACGCTGGGAAGGTTCACAGTTGAATGTGGTGTGTTAGGGCTTACAGCAGGTAAATATTTAGACACTTGCTGTTTGTGTAGCAGTGCGCGATACCGTGTTTTAAATATTTCTACAGAACTACACAAACTGATGCACCTCTACATACAGCACAACTCTTGACTGCCTAATTTGCCCTTGTAAAATATGATCTTGGAGTCGTCATTTCCAGAAATGACAGCTTGGGAATTGGCGTGAATTACTAAGATCTCATCGGAGTTCTGTTTTTCTCGTCTAGTGAATGCCGAACCAATGGCGGACATGCATAAAAACACTCATGGACTCCCACGCTACACACTAAAAAAAAAAATGTACATTTACAAGGAAAATCTTGTAAAGTAATATCAGAACATTAGTCAGGTAATAAATGTGAGATGTCCGAAACCTTTTAAATTGGTTACTAATATTGTGTGAACGCCTTTAGAACTAGTAAAATAAATGGTAATGAGTAAATTTTTCGATTTGAAACAAAATAAACATTGAAGACCAGACAAATGTTTACAAAACATTTCGTAATTTTACAAAAAAAATTTTTTTTGGAAACTAGTTTCCAAAAAAAATTGTAACTCTATAAACAATTGTTGTAAAGTGAACCAAATATTAGCAGTAAATATACAAAATTTGTTTGTAGATTTACAGAAATGTTTGTAAATATACAAAGAAATTTGTAAAAGTACAAGTTTTTTGTAAATATTACAAAACATTTTTGTAGTGTTACAAAAACTTTTTTGGAAACAGGTTTCCAAAAAACCTTTTTGTAAAAAAATTTTTACTGTGTACATCGTCAAATGTTAAAGTGGTCACTCATTGGTAGGGACCCTGTTTTTAAGCGGAAAGAATTTTGTCCCAGTTTGTTTAAGTGCCTTACGTGCACATCTGCAATCCTGCTTCATGGTTATTGGCAGCGTGTCTATGTGAAGAGCCGTATCTCATTTGTCTGAGCCAATTACAATAACGTTCCTGCAACACCACACGCCTGTGATTTGCCGGAAGAATACCCAGGCTCGTGAGAGTTAAAATATCCAATCACTGACCACGAAGCAGAACTGCAGATGTGCACGTAAGGCACTGAAACAAAGAGGGGCAAAATTATTTTCGCGAAAAACAAAGTTCCCTAAGTATTGTAGCAGCAGACAATGTACAAGTATCTGAGGGCACAGTGTACACAAAACTGTGGAGTCCAGCCTGTAGTTTGTTGAACCCGCGAAATATCCAGGTCTCTAGTAAGTACGAGACAACACTAACTTCTCTCAGTCTAGCCTCTAGGCGCGAGATACCGATCTGGCGTGCAAGTCTTCTACCCAACAACCCACCTGTATAAGACATTCAGACAGTTTGTTATGTGGGGGGGGGGAGGGGGTTTCAAATGGGAAATTTTATAAAGGAATACCGATCCCCACAGTGAAAGCTGTGTCCAGGGTCCCCCAACCCCGGAAAAATTAGGGGTTTAAAGTGCAAAATGGTGATATTTAAGCAGTTTTAGTATCGAAAAATTTAATATACATAACACTAACGGTTTTTTTTTCAGATGAAAAATGTTTGGTTACTCAGAATACTCCCTAACAGATTTACTAGTTTACTAGTATTAATCGAGAGAAAATGTGATACATAGGTCCTTACATACGAAATTTATAGATAAATTCTAAATTGCATGGTTTAATTTTTTCTGTCCGTCATATTTGGGGGGAGGGGTTGAACTCGGAACCCTCCCCCTGTCTTGCCCTTGCGAGGTAACACTATCATTTCAAGTTATTAGAACTGGCGCATGAGCCGTATTGTAGCTTGGCGAGGAAAGTATTTTTTTCTTGTATAAATATTGAAAATTCACAGTGAATAACAGTGGGCAGGCTACATAAAGGTGCTCTTATAAAAAGAAAGAAATTTCAAAAAATAAATAAATGAAAAATTCTAAAATTAAAAAAAAAGTAAAAATTCAACATTAAAAAAAAATTTATTTTCTGGTTTTATATACGAAACGTTGTAGCCTACATACTCATTATTCACTGTGAATTTTTTTATTTTCAGTTTGGAATGTAAAAACCGTAACATGCAAACTTTGACATTTACGAGTCACTACGCAAAAAGTTTGAGAGATCGTAAGAGCAAAATTTAGTCACGATTAATGTGTAAAATAAGAAAATTAATTATGTGGTACAAATATAAAAATATAAATATGGCGAGAATTGACGTAGACCGTGTCCTTACGTGATATTCCTAAGCAGACGTCACTCATGTGCGATGATCAGTTTTTGAATAATCTGGTAACGGCACGATGGAGAAAGGATGGGGAAGGGAGGGGGGAGATCCCAATGCGTGTCTGGCGCGCGTTGCGCACTTTTTCCTCCCAAAAGAAGGCCGGCAGGGACCCCCCCCCCTCCTTCACCAGCCAGGGGGCCGAGCCGGAGGATGTTTGCTACACGGCTAGTAGGCCCTCACTCACCTCCGTCCGGCCGGCAGCTCTGGCTTCCCGCGTCGTCGTTGCCTCGTCTTCGCCGACTTGGCCCGCACTACGTCGACACGCGGCTCGCTTCATTACGCCGCCCCGCGAGAGCCAATGTGCGTCCACCTCCGGCGCGGCTGCCAGCCAATCGCCGCGCGCCAATTAAGGTGGGGTAGAGGTTGCCCGAGAGGGGGTAGGAGAAGAAAGTGTACCTCGCGGATAGAGAGCGAAAGGTGATGACGTTGCTTTTTGTTGTTGTTTGGTTGGAGGTTTTCAAGGTAGGGAGGGGTGGTTTCTCGTGTTGGATGGGGAAGGAGGAGGGACCCGTGTTCCCCACCAGCTATGATCAGAAGAAGGATCAGTAGTTGCTGGGCCCCAAGACAGGACGGACAAGTCCGCGGGAGGACCCGGAGAAACAGAGGAGGTTCCGCCCGGAGTCATACGCGCGACAGACAACCTGTTCCTCTGGCCCGCGGGGACATCGTCAGCCGAGATACCGGGCATCTCCTCCCCTCTGTCTTTCCTCCCACCTCTCTCTCCTCCGTCGCCGCCGTGTGGTCCAGTATTTGCCGACAGGTGCATGACTTTTCTCACGTCATTATCTGTCCTTCTCTCCCTCCCCAACCCCTCTTACTTACCCGTAGCACCTCGCCGACGTGATAACATCTCAAGAGCGCGCCCCCGCGTCTGAACGTGTGTGTGTTGGTGCGTGTGTTTGTGTGAGAGAGAAGGATCGACGTCTTCCACAAAACTGTGCTGCACCTTCCCCCCCTCCCTTTACCAAACTTTCGCGCGAGATCGGCCCGTCGGCCGTTTACGGTGCCAGCCGCGGGCGTGCGAGTTTTAAACCGCCGTATTTCACGTGACTGACGTGCCGGCACCTCGGGCTGTCGCCGCCACTTTGAAACTCTTTCCCCTCCCCTCCTCAGGCATCAAAACAATTCCCCTCTCCTCGTCGCCGGAGTGCGACTGTCGCGCGGCCTATGCTAATGACGCCTGGACTTCCATGAATGGACCGGAACTGTGTCGGAAACAAAAGCGAAACGGTTTTTCCACGGACGGCGCGAGAGATTCCCCAGTCGTGCCAATGTTAGCCGTGCGACTGTTAAAAGTTTCGGAAAAGTCTTTGAAGTGAATTTTTTTACATCGCCGAAGAACTGTTGTCTCCACGCCTGGGAAGTTTCCTCCTGCGCGGTTGGCCGGCCTGCGGAAGATGCTGGACAGCTGAAGAAACAGTCGCTTGGATTTTGTTTTATTTATTTGTTTTCCTTCCACTCGGCTGCAACTCATCCACCACCATTGAGCTGTTCAGGAGAAGTGGTTATCTGCCCTCAGCTTGGGGCGCCGAACCTCGGACCCAGGGATATCGAATGGTAAAAACGTCCACTTTTGCATCTGCATGTTTTTGTGTTGGAGGGAGACACGTGTACTAGTAGTTCCCCACCCAGCCGTGAGCAGCGCTGGTGGTTTATTGTCCTGCCTCTGCCGTGGCACACGCCCCGCTAGAAATATTCTCTCTGCCATTTATTTGCCCTTTCGTTTTGTTAAGAACGTAGTTTACTAGATTTGTTGATTTTGTGTTTGCTTACTTGTAATTAATATTTATGTCTTAATTTTGAAATTTAGAGGCAGTAATGACATAAAGTGTTACTTAACAGAATTTTTTTAAGCTTATCAGCTGACTTATCAGTAGTGTAGACAAAAGGGGGAGTGAAAGAGGAAGGGGATTTTAACATCCACATACATCGTATCTAGTTTTATTTTTAAAATATTTTTACCAGTAGAATAGTCAATGTTTCATTACGAAAATGCTAAAATAACACTATTCTATACCTTGAAGTCGGACCCCTAGCTTTAAAAGGGTGGTCAGTGTTAATTATATTAGTCTTCAGTTTACCCCCTCCCCCTATCCTTATATAAATCCTGAGTACGACACACTGTTATCTATATTTACTGATGTGAGATTGGAATAATTGTTAACATAGTCTCTATTTCCAACATACTTTTCTTATAAATAACTATCGAATAATTTGTGTGCTGTAGAAATTTAATTTTAGAAGCGCCATAATTAAGGTACTTGCCCCTTATGACATGTCTTCTTTGTATGTGGAAACGAAATTCTGACAAGTGGTAGCGGACATTTTTATTGCGAAGAACAACCTTGTTTCTCTTGTCTAATTACAAAAAAAAGTGTTTATTATTTAGACAGTTTTGTTACCTCCTGTTCTGGCTATGTTTTAAAATTTGATATAGTTTATTGACCGATGCATAGTCGTAGTTTTTAAGTTAATTTTTTTTGTTTATAGCGTACCCATTGTCCGAAATTAAGAAGCGGTATTTAGTTTTCACTCACATGCGTCATGGGACGATGCAAGTAGGGTATAGTACCTACTCTTGTTTTACTGGACGAATCCGGAGTACAGGTTTACTGATGCATCCATTTGAATAAATAAGCTTATTGTCATACGATTAATTGAGAACGACCAAGATTTTATCGATCTGGATAATTGACATTTCGTTGTTCGTTTACACAGAAAAAAAAATTTAGACGGCTTGCTTTTCTGCCTTATCTAGACACAAAAATATTTTAAAACTATAATTTTGTCTTTCTGTTTTGCCTCTCAAATCGTGGAAACTATAACTTGCATGCTCATGTCGTTTTACATATGCCTAATTCATAACATATTTTCTTTAGTGAGAACGATTGTTAACAAATACTAAACCGTTTGGAAAATGCACAAATTATGTTTTGTAAGTTCTGAGTGAATGTTTTCTGTATATTTCAGAACAAGAAACATTTTTGTATAGGTTTAACATGTTTGCTTTTACTGCAAATTTTCGGTTCATCCGACATTCAGACTAAGCAAATGAAATGCAAACCGTAAATTTTTCTGACGTCTTACAAGTTCATTGAGTTCATGACTGGGTGTTTGAACTTAAAAGAGTTTGAATTTTGAATAATATGAACATGTAAAAAGTTTGAATTTTTAATTTTTTTTTTAAATTGAAACACACTATAAAATTATCTTGATACATAGGAACAATTTGCATATCTGATGTACGCTGTTTTACATGCCTAAATTTTTTAAACCCTGACTAGCCTATATGAAATCGAGCTTCGTTTAGGAAAATGTGCGGGGGGGGGGGTATTTACTAAATTACGACTTATGTGCCTCTTTGTGTACAATAATTCCAACATCTCATTTTCTTTACGATTACGAATTATTTATTTCTTCTTTCTGCCGTTTGCTTTTAAAAGAGGATTCGCTTTGTAAATTAAAAATAAATTATTTCCCGCGTTTATTTTTTACACACTCACAACTAAGTTTAGTACTGAGTGATTGGTAATAACTTTATGAACTGATGCATTTTGTTTCATCCGAAAAAAAAGTTTCTCAAAATTTAGAAGTTGAGCATGTTTGTAATAATTTCCCAATGGAAGTATTCGGAAACCCCACAGTCGGAAGAGGTCTTTGTAGACTGACCACAACAATGATCTTGGTTTGTCGGAAGAAGGAGAGGAGCAAGACCTAACAAACACAATGTATTTTTGTATAAACTACGGACAGGAGGATCTCGACAAAGCTCTTACTACTTTAAGTTATATTATGTTCATAAGCAGGGCCGGATTTTAGCTTCTAGGCGCCCTAGGCCAGTCAGTCTAAGCGCCCCTGCAGCCTCTGTTTTCCTTCATTCCTTAACATTGGCGTCCTCTCCTCGTTTTCAGCGCCACGTTATTATAAATTATTATGTTCTGTCCTCTCGCTATGCATATTAATAGCAATAACACCATAATAATTCAGCTTAATTTTAACACAGTTATTTGAAAATAAATAGCCGGATTGGCCATAGAGCGGATAAAACTAATAAAGGCTGCATAAGTCAACAATGCCAAAAGTAAAGCAATTTAAAAATTTTTTACTCGTCGCCAAATTGACACTTTTAAAGATTGCGGTGGGAAAGTCTTCAGATCTTCTCCTTGATAAAAGTGCGCCATTGTGAAAGTTGCGTCCTAGGCCCGAGCCTAGTGGGCCTTGTAGTAGATCCGATCCTGTTCATAAGCATATGACCACAGTTCTGCAAACATGTCCACTAAACACAAACAAATAATTTACCATGAATATCGCGAAAATCAGTCGTTTAATAACCCTCAAACATGCTAAGGCATGCAGAGCGAACACCATTTTATTTGTAGCCTACCACTAAAAATTAAATTTGAAAATTCATAATAATTTGTTTGTAAAAATTCATACCTACACAGTGAAACTTCTGTATATGTTAAGAAACAACTTATACATATTAATTTGTAGCAATGTCTTGTTATTTTTACAGTAGTTTGCGGTGTCATTACTAATATTTTAGCAACAGTTAAAAAAATTTAAATTTTAATAGTTAAAGTGCAGAAATGATTTTATTTTCCCAGAATACACTAATAATGAACGTCTATTCCACTTACTCTTATCGACATTTTACGATATATTTACTGCTTCTTTAAATATATGCGTCGTTTCTCTTGTAGTAGGCCTACTTTACTGAAGCAGTAATTCTTTGGCAGTTATTTTTACAAACATTTGTTTTAGAAGTACGGACAATTTTCTCACAGCGTAAAGATTTTGCTTGCAACATAAGTTGGTACTTTGTATTTTACCAAAACAAATTCGGTATTTAACGTTAGAGCCAAACAGTTTTCCTTTCAGGTAAAAGCACTTTATCGTACATGTTGCCAATTTTGTTCATTCATTACAACTAGATTTATTGCGTTTTATATTTTGATTTTCAAACGGAATGTTCTGTTTGATGAAGTAGTAATTTGTTTCTCTGTGTAAAATATGCTAGGTGAATTAGAACGTTTCTAATGTAGTGCAGTTCAAATGGTAAAAACTGTCCAAAATCTACGTAAAATTGACTTATATTCAATTAAAAATTACATTATTGTCAAATGTGCAGTGAAGAACATTTCATTTCGAGAGTTTGAATGCATAATATTTTTTTAAATATTGACCAGGAACAAAAGTAACTGAAAATATTACTATCACTAAGTTTTCATTGTTGTGAAATTTTTTAGTGATCTTATAGGCGTAATTCAAAATAGTAATAATGATATTGGCTGCATAAATCTGGATAATGTTTACTCTAAAAAATACATCATAGTATTCATTGTTTCAGGTAAAGATTAGCATAATATTATTTTGCATGTTATAAAGTTTCCGTTGTTACTTCGTCAACACGGGTATAAAGTTAATTAAATATCGCGAGAATATTTCGTGCCACACTAAAAGAAAAATTTTGTGGGGTGTCTTCTTCGCAAAAAGTATTTTGTAGCAACCACACAATAATTTTATGGTGGCCACAATATTTGAATGATGTCAACAAAATGTTTTAGTGGCAACCACAATGTAAATTTAGCAGGGTAAATAACCACACAATATTTTGAAGCTGGCTATAAAAATATGTTTTTCCGTGCAGGGTATTTTCCAAAATGGTTTAGCGGTATGCATCGTGTATGATTGGAGGATGATGATGTAATCTGTTTTACAGACAAAACACAACCGTTCATTCATTAGTGAAGCATCACTGTAGTTAAACATTGGCCAAGTGAATTGGGAACACGCCATAATGAGATAAGAATGTCAGATTATACCGAAGTGTTTGGCAAATTGTCATCTTTTACAGCAATAAATCAGTAAGCCTATACGTAATTGTAGAATATATCGCCGGCTTAATGCTACAACTAGGTAACTAGGTAGCTGGAGATATCCAACTATAACACTGAAAATTGCTTTTGTCATACAAATAGTTATTTTTTTAAATGCAAATTTCTCTTGCATCAGTACTCCTAATTAACACATTTATAAATGTATACATATCAAAAGGAACAACAATCATAAGGGTAGTGTAAACATCTGCAGATAACTCAATCTTGGAAAATTTAAGTTACCCAGTTCTTGCACTAAGCTGACGATATATTTTCATTGCTGGTGAAGAACGTGATTCATATAAAAGCCAGAAAATGTATTCTATTTTTAATAATTTTTCCAAGCTCTCTCTCTCTCTCTCTCTCTCTCTCTCTCTCTCTCTCTCTCTCTCTCTCTCTCTATGTGTAGGCTATATATATATATATATATATATATATATATATTATATATATGTGTGTGTGTATATAGAGTACATATGCACCACATTTCAGTGTATTTTATTTATTTTTAATTTTTTTCAAGGGTTTTGATATACACTGTGACTTCATGGTATAACGATTCAAATCATCACTAAGCAAAACAACTTCGGCTGTGTCTGTCTTGCTTGCATTTAAGGAGTGTGATATAGGTTTGCATCAAATAGTGAGAAAGG
Source organism: Medauroidea extradentata (assembly GCA_003012365.1). Taxonomy (NCBI): domain Eukaryota; kingdom Metazoa; phylum Arthropoda; class Insecta; order Phasmatodea; family Phasmatidae; genus Medauroidea; species Medauroidea extradentata. The sequence goes on along the minus strand of PNEQ01127192.1, from coordinate 189,645 downwards.
AAATTGTGTTCGCCGTACCACGTAACTAACTTAAAGCCAGTAGATTACACCAAAAAAATTTCATCCATATAACTCACCTAGGAAATATTTCAATGGCTGTGTAGCTTCGATTCAAATACTTTCAGAGAAAGCTTTTAATTTGAAACAAACTAAGATTTTCTTGGAGGATGTACAGCTTGCGGCAAAAAAAAATCATGCTCCACAAAAAAATATTATAGTCTATTAACTGTATAGTGTTACTTTTTTTCTGTAAATTAATGTATTTATGTGATGATTTTTTTTGCTGGAAAAATTTTCACGTACAGCTGTGTTACGAAACTACATCTACTGATGAACTAATTTAATAGTTGCACACTTTTCTGTTGCATTTATCTATAACTAGTATTATAGTATGATCCATAACTATAATTTCGCGGAAATATATTTCCACAGCTTTGTTCATTGCCTTACGTGCACTCCTACAGTTCTGCTTCGTGGCCTATGATTGGATGTTTTTAATTAACAGACGTGTTGTGTCACAGTAACCTTGTTCTGATTGGCTCAGTCAAATAAGTGACGCCTCTTCACGAATACAAGCTGCCAATAACCATGAAGCACAGCTGCAGATGTGCACATAAGGCATTTAAACAAACTGGAGCAGAAATCTTTTCGCGAAAATCAAGGGACCGTAACGCAAACTAAACTTCAAACAAAAATTTTATATGCAAATCTTACTTTACAGTACTTAATTTTAAACTACAATATTAATTTCACACGAAAAAGTATGTGTTCTTCAGAAAATGCGTGAAATACAAAAACACTACATATTACGTATAATCTGCTTGTTTAAAGTTGACCTATAAAAACAAAAGTTATGTGTAAACATTGTAAAAATTTTTGTACTTGTACAATTAATTTTGAAACTCTTTTGCAAAAAAATTATCTGGAAATAATTACTGAATTTTCTTTTTTAAAAATGCTCAAAGAATACAAATAGAAAAAATTTTTGCATGTTTACAAACATTTCTTATAAATTTGTTTGTAATTGTTAGCAGTGGCATTAAAAAATCATTTTTGCCCAACAAGTTACAAGTTTTTTTTTTAAAGTTTTTTTTATTTAATACTGCGTCGAAGTATATGTTTTGTTAACATCGAATTTATTGTTAAATACCTGAATTTAATTTGTTAATAAGGGGTTTTAATTCATTATTAACCTATTTACATGTGTGCGAATTTCTTTTAGTAGCACCTGACTTAATTTACAATACTTTGCTTGTAAAATTAAACGTGTCTATATATACGTGTGTTTGTATATATGTATGTGTATAGGTGTGTGTGTGTTTGTGTGTAACGAGGATCACTAAATTTTTATAGCTGCGCCTGGCCTCAAAAGTGTCGCATTTGTTTGGCAATATGAATATTCAGGAGAATGTTAGAACTGTTGCTGGAACAAATAAATGCGCTGCAACAAGGTGCCAAGCGACACATCGTGAAATATTCAGTTACATTTAAAATTTGCAGCACATTTTATCTTATCACATGAAAGTATTTCTGGTAGTTTTGAGACTTTTGCTTATAGTAATACATCTCACTACTGTCTAATTAATAACGAATTTTACACCTAGCGATACGGTCGTGTACAGCTAACACAGTACGAAGAAAATCCTTCCCATATTTAACAAGTTCATTTTTAAAATAAAGGAAATAAATTTGAAACGCATTTGGTGGGTTGTAAATGTAACTAAAATTTGTGCTTAAGTTTACATTTAACACTAAACACACAACTAAAAATATATTCACTTCAAATATTTTACAATGTGTAATATTTTGGATGCATTAATTTTCGGTGGATTTGTCTTTATCTGTCGTCTGTTGCGTCAAACATGTAGCTTTTAAACCTGCGGAAATGTATCAAATGACAGAGAAATGTTCCTGCCATTACCTCCTTTGTTATTTTTCCTCCTTATTTTTAACTCTGCCAACGCTTCTGGGATTTCTGTGCGCCTTAGTCAATTTTTATTAATGTAAGTGACTCACGTCTTTTTTTCCCCCCTCCCTCTTCGTGCGAATCCTGAGTTTCGTGGAAACAGTCTTGTTTTCATAAATTAATAAAACATGATATTCAGATTGAGAATTATTTTTTTAATCTGCAAGTATAATGAGCTTCAGTTGTAGGTACGACTCTCCAGTTTTCCCTGCGAATGTTTCCCCTTGCCTCTGATTTGTTATTTTTACAGCCTCTTTTGAGAGAGATGACGCGCGCCAAGGAGAGGGGATCTCTTTCTTTTTTGTTTTCCTCGCAAACACTTTGCGCGAGATGAGAATGGAAAACGGAGTGGCTTTAAAAAAAATGTGAATAATCCTAAGAATATAGGGTAGCCATTTTCTGCAGTCAGAAATATCCACTCGGAATTCAAAAGTGGTCACTGTTATTGCAGTAGATTGAAATCAGTCTCCTTAATTACTGAAATTATAAAGTCTTCGTCATTGGAATTCCTTTAATAAGCGTGCCAATACGTAATTTTAATTATTTTCGCTAGGTCAAACATTTGCATTACACTAATTATTTACTTTGGAGATTAATCTTTAGTAACGAATATTAAACATTATATCTATTCTGATACTGTCTGTAGGCGGCCAGTGAAAAGTATTTGTTTAATTTCGTTTTAATTTCTTTTGCGTTTTAAAGTATTATGTTTTATGTGAATTTCTGAATTTATTTCAATTTTAATTACTGTGGCAAACAGTTTGCATTTTTATAAATGAATCAAATAAGTACGAAAAATGTCAGTAGAAATGTTAATATTTTTAACTGATTCCTTAACGTAGTCATATTATGTTACTCATATAATTGAAAAAATTGAAAATTTATTGCTTTGAAAAACATCTACTCATCATGCATTACTCAAAGAAACATCGCAACAAAGAAATCAAATATTTTTCCGTGCACATAGAGAATCGTACACGCAATATCTTTCTGTATGTATATGTAACCACGATATTAAGATGAAAATGAAATGAAATCACTAACACGAAATAAAATCACTTATGCTTGCTCTTAATTCATTTAGAGCGGTTTTTTTTAAATTCAGATGTAAGTAAAATAGTAGCAACCAGAAATGTCAATTAAATAATTACCCGTTGCATAAATCATTTATATAAGAAAATATATTGTGTTCGTTTTAGGTATTGATCTTAATTCATAATCCAACGTTAAGTGTAGTTGTTATACTCATTGTTATACTCAATTTGCAATTATTATAGTAGGCCTACTCTTCACCATTAATTAGACCTGAATATAGAACGATGTTTTTTTTTTTTTTTTAATATTTGATGTGTTTAGTAATTGAAGAATAAATCTAATAAGTAATGTTATACTTTGTGTACCATAGTGTTTTAGCAGACTCCTTTTATTTATTTTTTCTATCGTGTGTGTTATATCACGGTGCCCACCAATTATCGTCAGTTATTTCCCAAAACCCTTGAGCTTTATTCCAAATGTGTCACTTTCGATCGTAGTAACAAGATAAATTCCAAAGGTTTTTAATCGGCACATGCTCCTTTATAGCAAGATGATGAACACATTTTATCTTATGGGGAATGTATTTACGTTTTGTGTTCCAACATTTCTTCATGGACTGTGTCAATTATCGTTATTTTGTGTGCATATTTTATTTTGAACGAGACTTTCCGACAGTCTCGAAAGAGATGCTAAACTAGAAACAAATCTAGATTTTAACTGAATGTGCTAAAAAGGACACCTATTTTGTTTGCAACTCATTTCGTATGGAATTATGATTGTGTACTAGAATTAAAATATTTTTTTGTAAAATACAGCTTAAATGTTACCGCTTTTTACTAAAATATCTTATTTTGATGTAAATATTTCACTCAAGACTTTGTCTACGCTATGATCAGCGAATTCATAATATTAGCTCCTAAAACCCCACTGACAGACGGTTGATGAATTAGAGGAAGCCTTTTATTTTATATGTTATAAACGGAGCTGGCAGTGACTTATGGCTTATTCCCCGTTAACAGAAGAACAGGTTCATAGATATTTTCACATATTTGTCGTTGCAAGTGGAGTTTAATTTATTGACCAGCAATAATATTTTAACTCAAATATTGGCATGTGTGGACTCGAATTTTTGAAGAATGGTCAGGAATATTTTGTTATACGATTATGATACACAACAGGGTTTGCAGCTTTAGCCGACAGTCAACACACGCACAGGAATGTGTGGAGAAGATAAACGTTGCTTACAAGGCCTAGCACACAAAATGTTTGGCACAGAAAAAATTGACGACTAAGGAATCACAAAGATATTAGTCACGGCCTACATGCTATAGATCTGACGCTCAGCTAGAAATAATTTACACAACGCTTCAGTTGGTAACGATTAAAAAAAAAAAAAAGAGTCGATTCTAAAATGTCTTCCGATAGTTAAAAGTCCCTAGGATACAAGTGAGAAAATTAATAATATCTACCGCCAGTAGAAAAAAGCAGTATAACTTTGATGGCAGCAAATTGTATTTTCCCTGTTCATAGTAACGCTGTCTCTCATAAACGTACATATGCCCGAGTGACTGCACGAGAAGAAATGTAAACAAAATGCCGAAGTTTTTTCAATTCTACTAATTCTTCAGACGAATGATTTTTATAGAAGTACTCCATGTAAAATATTTTACTTTAAACAATAACTTTCTTGGAATGTAATAGGATATCGCGGCATCGTTTGCAGAGTAATCAAAGTCACTTTAGTATCATCAACAACCCTCGCTGCTATAGAACCATGTTGTTCTAACTCCATTTCTTAATTTTTTTAAGTTTTGTGACTAGTCTATACTAACTCCATTCATTTTACATTACAGTACAGAGGAAATAGAAATATTCAACTCAGAAGGTATAGAATCAGCATGTTCTACATTTTGTTCTGTCTCCTTTGCAAAGGTATATATTCACTGTTATTTGTTCTATTCATTTAGCATTATAGTATTTGAAACTTTGGAAACAGGGTCCCAATATGATATTACATAAACACTATTTATAGCGTGCGTTAATATTTTAACTGCGAAATAAAACATAGGCTATGTTCCGCAAACTTATAATGGCTCTCCTGTAAAATTTCTAAATTTGGAGTTAGAACAACGTGGTTCCATAGCAGCGAGGGTTTCCGCCAGGACAATCAAGTCAAACGATTCTCTTTCGTATGCCTCTGCAGAATAATGCAACTGCAATGACAGGTGTATTTTTATGCAAACAATTTTTGAAGAAAGCAATACCAGGCGAATTTCACTAAGACATTAAAATACACGGGGACGTCCTCACTGAACTATTTTACTCGTGCCAACCCCCACAAAATTTTTAAAAATACAATCGAACTACCTTAACCACAAAATAATATTTGCCTAGGAAAACGTCACACGAAGTAGGCCTAAGGTGCACCACTTGCACTCTACGTGTATTTGCGAAACCAGGTAGAGTTAGCAAGGAATTATGTGACTGATAAGGACGTTTGGTTAAATTAAATAGTTCGGTTCACCCTTTGCGCGCAAGCTAACTTCAGTTGGTTTAATTTTTATTAAACGACTCGAGTTTACACTACCCGGGCTAACCTAGTGATTTTCCGTAAACGCTTAGGCTATAACTTCCTATAAACAGTACCTCTCGATTAACTGCATGAGGCGTGCCGTACGGTTCCAAAACAGGAATGGATACTATCTAATTTTTTTTGTTCTGTTTACAAAGATTTTATCAGAAACTATTATTTAAGATAATGTTTGTAACAGTGCAAATAGAGCATGGATATATTTTAACACACAGTTTAAAGGAATGTGTAAAGGTAATTTTTTATCGTATACATAAAAATGGGTGTTGGCATATATGTATGTATGAGATCAATAAACTCTGACAGCGTTTGGTCGGTCACTATGAAATTTGGCACATATACGTATTTTTAATGGAGAAGGTTTTTATGCTATTCATTTTACTCTACCTCACCCCTAGAAGTGCATCAACTTCTATACAGTTGCATCTATCGCCATAAAAACTGGTAATATGACAAAATTAATGTTCGCTGGTCTTCTATGCTTTCCTATACCATTCAGCCGATTGGGACGAGTCTTTGGTGAGTGTACAGCATAATTATTGAATGACTACTCAATTGGTTGTTTGTCTCTATCACATGAAACATTAAACATTTCCAAATCCACAGTAAAATATCTGAACATATACATAGGCCTATATGTTTACATGCAAAGTAGGTACTTAATCAAATAGAATATTCTGTCGAAGTAACAAAATATTAATCAGAAACAATCTTGTTTTATTAAATGGACAAAACATGCAGTTTAGGTAAAAAGTATTTTTGCTAGATACAATATTTGTTTTGCTGGACTATGAATATTTGTTTCGATGGAACCACATCTTTATTCCGTAAATTTTTTGGCACTTCTGTAAAAAAAGCCTGTTTGAAAATATTTTAATGACTATAAGAGCAAATGAAACGAACTTTTTTTTGTCAGAGCGTTTAATGAGAAACAATTTCTACTTCGGTGCTAGCAAGTATAGACAGTGTAACTTTTTGGAAACCTTGTTGCCAGATATTATTAACGAAGTCACAAATTGTAAGATTATCAAAACTATATCACTCACTCATGTAAGCACAGCCCGAACCGCTTGAATTAGATAGTTGAAATTTTGAAGATGGCTTCCTCTTACGCCGTAGGCACCCACTAAGAAACGAATTCTCGAAATTCGAAAAGTAAGGATTTCAAACGAGGTGAAAAATGTTTCAATGAATCCTCGATAGTGTTTAAACCCGTTGATGTACCAAGGAGACTTTTTTTCAGAATGAAGCTTATAGAAATGTATATTTAATAATTTTTCGATTGTTCTAGATTAAAAAATTAATGCGGGTGAAAAGCCATAAAATGTGTTATCGAATGATTCCCGATAACTTCTAAAATAGTTGAGATACGGAGGTGTTATTATTATTTTTTTAAATTCAAACTCTAAGGGCATTAAAAATGTAAACGCGGTTTCAATTATTAATCCTCTGTATCTCTTAAACATGTTTAGTTTTCGAGATGATTCATGAATAGGAATGAAACTTACATAAATATTCAAAAACAAATTACATGAATTTTTTTTTAAATTCGACGATTTAAGGATTTGAAAGATGTAAAATGTTCCGCACATCCCGAAAAATCAAATCTTCGCGCAGTGGTTTGGAGAACTGGTTGGAGGTTTTTGGTTCGAATCCCGCGTAAGTCTAGGCGACGGGTAATTGCTGTGATATGCGCGCATATTAGTGGCAGTTGGCAGAAGAGCTTTATTTTAGTACGAATATTGAAGGGTGGTTTCCTCCTGCGGTTTAGGCAGTCACTAAGGCGTGACAAGGAGTGACATGTATTTTCCCGATATCTTTGGGCAATGATCTTTCATTTATTTCAAGCATTTGCAAATAACTCAAATATTTTTAACCAAATGCTTTTGAAAAAATTTAAAACTGTTTATAGTCATACGATACAAAATTTCGCCAGAGCGTTTTTTAAAATAATGTACCCAGTGGCGTCATTTGGGGCCACAGGGGTAGGGGGGCATTTGCATGTGTATAAGTATATTTTTGGTATTTTTAAATTTAAATAATGCTAACTTAAGCACATAAAACTGAAGTTTTATTATTAAAGTATCTAATTTATACATGCTTAATTAATTAAAAAGATGCAACAAGGTCATTGTTGCCGGAAAACAAAATATTGCCCCGCCCTCCCCCTAGAAAAACTGAAATGACGCCCCTGAATGTACAGTTTTCTAGTAAAAACTTATTTTGCTTAATTTTGGCTTGTTTTGACAACTAAATATGTGACATTTCGGGGGCAAAAATTTAAAAATCCGTTTGGTGTATTGCAACAAAAAAATCCAGATACAAACGTTGATATATAATTTTTAAAGCTGTAAGAACGAATTTGTGATATATGTATTAATTTGCGTTAAAAAAATATATTTTCGAAACCACATCGTTATACTTTGGGGGTAAAATATCGTAAAATGTGTTTTCGCCATGCCCTCGCCATCTCATAAACTCGATAAACTATCGTCACAGATATTCCACGCGGGCAATGGCAGACGGGCAGCTATTTCATACACTTGTTAAATATTCTAAGTACATCAGCAGCACTTCTATTTCACGTTGTTTTATTTGTATCATACACTTTATTAGTTCCGTGCTCCTTTCGTTCACATTTTTCACACATTACATTTTATTTTCACTTTGTTGTGGTTTCTGTTAGGTCTACTGTTTACATTTTTATTTTCGCGCCAGTTTATCAATTTCGCCTGCTAACAGCAGCTTGTCCGGCTCTGGAGCAGGGTTAACAGGAGTAGATCGAGTCTCTAGACTTATTGAACACTTGATAACTTTAATCGGGTTACTTCTTGAACACTTAATGGCGCGGCCTACATCAATTTTCAACGTCATATTTTATTTTTGTACCAGATACTTTTTTGTTATTTTCGACATAAATTGTGACTAAATTGTGCTCTTATGAAAATTTTTATCTCTCGTATTTTTTGCATAGTGACTCATAAATGTCAAAATTTCATTGTACGGTTTTATGTACGTCACTAAAACCAACTGACATACAAAAATTAAAAAAAAAAATTACAGTGAATGAAGATGTTATAGGCTACAAGATAACCTATATTTAAAACAAATTGTGTTTTTAAGATATTCAGAATTTTTAAAACTATAATTTCAAATTTCAGCAATTTTTTAGTACAATAAATGTTTAATTTTTTGTATTTGTAGCCTACAGCATCGGTTATTCACAGTACGTTTTTTTTTTTTTTTGGTATGTTATTTGGTTTTAGTGTCAAACATAAAACCTTAGAATGCAAATTTTGACGTTTACAGGCCATTACGCAAAAAACTATGAGAGGAAAAATATTTTTCATAACAGTAAAATGTTGTTACAACCTATGTCTAAAATAAGAAAAAGAAAACATCTGGTACAAATACAAAAATAAAAATATGACGTTGAAAATTTATGTAGACCGAGCCGTTAAATCTAAAAATTTCGTTTTGCCCACCCTACCTTCGTAACTTATTACAGCCGTCTTACGAGGTATAACTTGGCAAAATCATGTATATCACTCATCAAGAAAATTAATATCACGATGGTTATCCTTAATTTTCTTACGAAAGTAAATCCAAAACGGAACTTTATACAACAGTTACTGTTCCAAAAACCAAAAAGATCAAAGTTTTGTTAGAAAAATTGTACATTGGAACATTTTCTTTAAAATGTGTTAGTTTAAAATCTTGCCATTACAAACTAGTCTCACAGTTTATGATAAATAGCGGGTTTATTAGATGTAACATTCTAATATAATTCTAAACGAAAAATCAAAATTTATATAACCAGTGACGATAAAATGCTTACCTATGTATGTACTGTACATGTTTATAGTAATCGAAACGTTTGATCCAAGTTAGTTTGGCTAAAAATGAAGGCAAACCAAGAACAAAGCAAATATGAATACGCAAATCGCAGGTAAAAGTTTAAAAAAAAAAAAAAAAAAAAAAAAAATCTTACCTACCAAACAGTGTTTCAAATCAAACAATTTACCTATCTCCTTCTGACAATATAACGAGCAGAACGCAGAGCATTTTTTACAACAAATTTACAAGTATTTTGCATACATTGGTCAGTACCCTGCAATTAATGATTAGCAGCGACCGTAAACTGCAGCTGTAAGATTGTACATTTCATTCGAGGAATGTGTAAGATGGCTTCTGAAATAAACAAAAGTACCCTAACCATACGTATTTTAATATTGCTGCTTGAATTTCCGTATCGAAGTACCTCTTCTCGCAATCGTTACGGTAAATTTCTCGAACAACTATATCGTGAAACGATTATATAACGTGCAGTTTTATTGACATCACATTGGCAAGAGTGAGGTCATGCTATAACGACGGATTGAAAGTGTAAAGTATCAATTAGTTGCAGCTGAAGCCAGTTTCTTTCGCTTCAGGCACACAACGCCTGACGTCACGTGTTACGGTCAATAGTGAATTATATCTGGGCTTCATTTATGGTGAGTAAGCGGTGGCTTTATTACGGATGCAGAGGAATTTAATTGTTGTATTCGTTGGAAGTATTCTTTGAAGACAGTTTACCAACAGTTTTTAAAACACTCAAAGTAAATGTGTGTTTACACGAAGAATGTGCTCTTTAAAAATATCACAATTAGAGACGGGAAAAATTCGCGGGTTCACTGACCTGAAGGCTAGTCTCCAAGAATATATGCGTACTCTAGTAGATGACAGCTGTTCATTGGCTGCTCGCTGACATAGTGATGTCACATGAAAGGGTCTGCATTCAGTTGCTTCTTCATTATACGCTAAGAACTCTCCAGGAGGTGTCAAATGAGTCAAGAGCCAATTATGAACGTGACACTAACATACAGTTGTTTGAATCATAACTAGAGACGACGGTCTATCGCGAAAATGTTTCGTGCAAACATTATACCCTTGAAAACACCGTAGTTCCTTGTGTAGCTGTCGCAGACAAATAATAGGTAGAGACCTGAAAAATTCGCGTTTTCTGTTAGGCGCAAGCTAGAATCCCAGCAACTATAGGTCTGTATCACGTTCACAATAGGCCGTTGACTTACTCGACACTTCCTGGAAGTAGCTGAGCCAATAATACAACTATAATGGAATACAGGCGCATTTCACAGTGTCAGCGAGCAGCTAATAAACAGCTGCTGTCTGCACGATTTCACAAATATACTTGTAAGCTAACGTACAGGTCAGTGAACCCGTGAATTTTTCCGGCCTCTAATAATAGGCATCAAATATTACAATAGCGGGAGTCTTATTGGCTCAGTCCAAGTACAAGCGAAAGCCAGTAATCTTCTGGTAAGCAGAACATACGTTCAAACCCAAAAAACAGTCAAGTTTTCCCGCGATAAACCATAATCTCTAATCACAACCCGTACCATGGCAGTATTTAGTAGAAGGCCGGAGTCTTGAATGTGGCAACACTGCATCGGGGGCCTGCTGCTTGTCACTTCTTGGCCACCCTAGTCTCTGCAACGTGTATAGATGCAGCTTTAGTGGCGTGTACACGTCTACACTGACTAGGCCTACCAATGAGCGACCGGCAGCAGGCCTCCGATGCAGCGTTGCCACATTCAAGACTCCGGCCTTCTGCTAAAGACGGCCATGCCCGTGCCCAAAACAAAATGCGAATGTTTCAGGTCCCTGATAATATTACACAACATGTATTATTAGAGACCTTGCGTTTTCCCATAAATAATTTTCCACCTACGGTACTTATTTCAGCGTCGTATGCGCACATCTGCAGCTCTGCTTCATGGTCAGAAGAAGATGTTGCAACCCTCACTTCTCTTGAGCTCCTACCCGCAAATCACAGACGTGAGGTGTCGCAGTAATTTTTTTTTATGATTGGTACAGTCAAATGAGTGACGTGTCTGAACAAAGATATCTATTTCGGACGTAAAACATATAACTGCACCGAGACAAGGATAATATAAAAATATTACCGCAGTAATAAAAATATTAGAAAAAAAAATATGAGTAGGTGTTTTCGAATGTTTTTAGGGTATTGCACCGATGTAAACAAAAACGTCATAGGCGGCATATGTTCGACAAGTCCTACCTAGCATAACTTAACATGCAATAATACTTGCCGTGATTCCATTCGGGCCATGGGTACTTAAGAGTTTTACGGTGGGAAAAATCATCATATTTTACAAACTTCCTGCTGCTAAACAAGACGAATTTCGTTGGACCGTGCGGACAGCGATTAGCTCAGCTTGTTCACCAAAACCTAATCTCTCTTCCGATGAACTCAAAGCCATCAAAAGTCCAGACCGCAGCATTGTACTTATTCCAGTAGACAAGGGTTGCTGTGCTACTTTTGTGCCAGACAATAATAAAAAAAAATCACAGATCTGATAACAACGGACCAATAATCACATCTGGAAAAAGACTCCACTACCAGCATTGAACGGAAAGTATACAAAACTTTGAAAAAGCTGTTCTTTGTTTTATTTTACCCCGATTCCATTTATGGAATTTTATGTTGTGTGTGTATCCTGTTGACTAAAGCACACTCTGCTTATTTTTGTGTCCCTATTCTCTTAAGTTTTCTTTCAAAGACATCTGCATCGCATGGAGTATGTCCGAGAAACCAAACCAAGTCATGCGCTTCCACTGCACAGTTCTTTCAAATATAATACGTACAGTCTGTAGCACAAAAAAAATCTACATTGTTCACCCCATATATCACTTCCAGCTTTGTAATTAATACCGTAACTTTTATAAAGAATGTATGTTGTACAGGTAGCTGGTGACTCCTGAGCAAATGCCACGCCTTGCCTTAGGCATGTCACGTGAGGAGCAGGCCACGCCCCTGCCCGCTCCGAGACCGTGTCTTGCCAAGTTATACAACACGTTTGTACATATACGATAGCAAAATAGCATGGCGGTAACTTTAGTGGAAGCTTTCGTTGTCTGCTACTGGCTACCCGACTCTCTAACCCGTTAATTAGTAGGGACCTGCAAAATTTGCGTTATTTTCTAACAGTAGGCTGCGCTACAAACTATTGTACGCTCGTACCACGTCTAGCATTAGTCAACAATTTCGTGGTGCGCTCAGGAGACATCTTCTGGCCAATAGTAAAAGTTCTCCGATAAAGTAACAAGTAATATGTAGGACAGTCTCAGTCAAATGACACCACCGATGCCTATGAAAACACGAAACATGTTTGTATATGTATAGCACAGTGAAGGCTAGCGCGTTACCAAATAATAACGCGAATTTTGCAGGTCTCTATAAATCAGTATTTATTCCCCCTGGTTTTGGATATTTTAAACCCTAGTGGGATTATTTCATCTACGTCTGCAGATGATGGAAAAGCGTGCGAAGTATTCCTTGCGACATATTTAAAAAATCATTGACGTGTTCCGCGCCTGATACGATTAGTAGATAGATCGATTCCACGGCGCGCCTGTTCACAAACGATTAACTTGTGTTCAGTCGTAGCGTACCATAATTAACGTTGGCCCTGTCAAATAGGGACATATCAGCAACGCAAGAAAAGAGTCGCAAACAAATGCATTACACTGAAGCTTAGCAAACAGTCAACTTTTGCCGCGATAAATCATCAATCATTATTATAGACATGCAAAATTCGCGTTATCAATTGGTAGCAGACTAAACTTCTCTTTCCTATACAGAACAGAGCATAATCTCCGATTCAATTGGCCACAAAATTTTATGTGTCGTCATTTACGTGTGTTACGTCTTTACAGAGATTGGCCTCCCTACCGTGTAAGCATTCTCCGCGGCAAGTCACGACAATATCGGCCAGCGGGAGACGTCGAACGAGTCTATAGTCACGTGGAGTCTAGTCAGCTGTCAGAAAATAACGCGAATTTTGCATGTCTCTAATCATTATAGTTAGAGATGATGGTACATCGCGAAAATATTTTGTGCTAACATACCGTTGAAAACGCTATATTTCCTTTCAACATAGCTATATACTTCTGACACAACGTAGTTATCTGCAGACCAATAACAGGCATCAAATTTCACAATATCGGGATTCTTATCGGCTCAGTCAAATAGGGCAACAGTTCCAAGTGCGAGTTAAAGCCAGTAACCTTCTAGTAAGCTGGACGTGTGTTAAAATCCAGTAAACAGACCAGTTTTCCCGCAATAAACCATCATATCTAATTATAGGATATGATCTATCGCGGGAAAACTTGACTGTTTACTGGAATTCAATACACGTTTAGCTAATAAGATTATTACTGGCTCTCTCTCTTGTACGTTCAGCTGTTGCCCTATTTGACTCAGCCAATAATAACCCCCGCTATTGTAATATTTAATGTCTGTTATTAGTCTGCAGACAGCTACGTTGTGTCAGTCGCACATCACCCAATCATATTTGTTGCAAGAAAGCACAGCGTTTTCAAGGGTATGCTGGCACAAAATTTTTCGCGATATACCATCATTAGGGACCCCTAATTTTCGCGATTAGAATTTTTCCCCGCTTTGTTTCAGTGGCTTACGTACCTCTGCTTCATAATCAGTGATTGGACGTCTTATCATCATCAGTATATTTATCAAGGGACACCTGCTTTTCGCGAAAATAATTTTACAACTGGTTTCATTGCCTGTGCACATTCAATAAAATACAGCTTTCGGTTATTAAATTCTGAGGAGTGTTAACAAACCTTTTTTTTAGGTGCCACAATTTTTTTATGCGAACGTATAGCGTTTTTATGATTACCGTAAACCTGGGTTACATTGACCTTGCGGGGTAACTTTAACCACTCAAATTTTTGGTTTTTATATTGTTTAGTGATGGAAGTTTCAAACATTAGCTACAAGGATAAAAGGAGTTGTTTAAAACACTCTGTCCAGATTATCTGTTTATTTCCCAGATAACCCAAAAACTAATATGTTAAATTGTCAAAGTAACCCCGAAAATTGTCAAAGTAACCCCAGTTTACGGTAGATTCTTGTCTTCCGTTTGCTCGGAACGGATTTTGTAATCAATTTTGAACTAACTTCCCGATGTGTTAGCGACCTGAAACCATCCCACAGCAATGAACTAGGTGACAGTGCAATATAAGAGAAAAAAACATTATTCTCATAATCAATCATATAAAATTTAAGAAACCAGTGTTAAACTAACTTCTTGAAGATTTGGGGATTTGAAACTTCAAACACGGCTCAGAAAAGTATGTCAGTGCAATTTAAGAGGGAGTAAAATTTTGGAAAAGTAATTATTTACAAAAAATAATATATTTTTTTAAATGCGACGTTTTTAAACAACTGATTTCACAGTTTGGCACACACAACACTAAAAAGCAATGAGTAATATAAATTTTAAAAAATAATATACCACATTTTTTAAAGCGGAACAAATAGTACAAAATTATTGCTTCTATGAAAATACTTGTAAGATTAATACGAAAAAAGTGGGGCGCATGCAATAGGTAATTGTATAGAAGTGTAAAGAGTAACTGTAGTTGAGAAAACTTATTCAGCAATTCATAAGCAATATGATTTGCTGTGCAATAAAATTGTTAGCGATTAAAGTGAATTATTCATGCGTCAATGACTACATATAAAAACACAGTTACGGTTTGGTTGTGAAGAAACACAAATAAAACTGTATTCAGAAATAGCTTTATTTGTTTTCTTCTGTAATTTTTGTTTAGATGCCTGGATTATGTGCACTGATTTTCTTGAAAACAAAAACGTAAATTTTTAAATTTAGTGCTGGAACATACTGTAAAAGTGTTCGTTGAACAAATATTTTGCGGTGTAAGCAAATGTGAAATTTTATAAAACTGATTAATTTTAAAACAAAACAGTCCACATCACATTTAATTATATACATTTTTTCGAGCGCACTTTAATTTTGTTAGAAGTTACACTTTAAAAAAAAATCTGGGTTTTTTCTAGTATAAACTAATTTAGTATGATAAAAGAATCTGAAAGTCGCAAATTTCTATATAAAGTGGTCAAAAATATTTTTTAATTCGTGTTTGCTTCATTAGAAAAAGTGTTAACTAACACTTATCGTCGGCCTTCATTAAAAAAATTGTAGAAATTTAGTTTCCAAAATATTTTCAGCTGCAGTACAAACATTGTTGTGAAGTGTACGAGAAATTTGTAAGAAATTTACAGAAGTATTGTTGTGTTTTAAAATTTCCGAATAATAATGTAAGTTTAAAAATAATATTACTGGTGTTAAGAAAATTTATTTCAGCGCATGTCCGGTATAATTGTTGGCAAACTTAAAGTAGAGAAGTTATATTTCTAGTAGAAGGACAGATACTCTCACAGACGGGAATTATTTTTGAACGAGACACAGGAGAATCAGTTGGGCATCAGTTGATTCTAGCGTTGTTCAGGAAAAAAGTGACATAAATAGTACTGGTGTTTATGTCCTAGTCACTTGCCAGATTTTAGTACGAGTCCATAGCCCAGAGAGTAATACGAAAACCCTAATGCTCAACAATTTGTAGCAGTAGCAGCTTACATCTTGCCTAAGTTTAAAGTACTAATTATGGATGTAAAAAAACTACCTAAGAACATTAATAGCCGCAACGGAATATTTTCTAATACTAAACCCTACCAAATATTTTGTTGTTTCTAGAAACGAACGGAGAAATATTCGATCTTTAATTCAAATTTTTGCTCACTAAACAATAATTTGACATAGTTATGCAATAAGGAACCAACTCATTTTTCACTGGAACTGAGGTATTCATAGTGAAAGTTTAGCCTACTGTGTATCTGAACCTTGTATAAACCGTTATTTCTGGACTCAAATACTACGATTTAAACTTATAGCGCATACTTTGGGCCTTCTCCTTATAACGATACGAGTATCTCAAAATTAATTGATTTGTGGGTTGTTTCCTTTTTGCATAACATCGTCTAATTATAACTACTGGTTCTTGGTGAAGATAATTTTCTGTGCAAATCTGCAGCACTACTTTATGGTTATTGGAACTTTTTTTTTTTTGTGCAGAGGTGTCGCTCATTTGACTGTGGCGATCAGAATAACGTTAACTGCGACACCACGCGTCTGTCGTTTACTAGTAGAACAACAATACTCTGGAAGCTATCTATACACATTCAGTTACTGACCACGAAGCAAAGCTATAGTCATGAACACATGGAATCGAAACAAGTTGGTACAAAATTCTTTTCACCAAAGATCAGGGATTCTTTTCATAATATTTTTATGTATTTATTTATTTGATTTTACGAGCCCTCGAACAGCACATGGTCTTATCAGAGGAATATAGGAAGCGGGGGGGGGGGGGTGAGTTTGCCAGGGTATATTTACGAATCCATCCCAGCATTCACCTGGAGCGATTTTGGGAAACCCTGGAAAACCGAAATCAGGATCTGACTTGTTTTCTGAAGCCATCGTGCGCTCATTTAAACCAAATAAATAAAAAAAAATCAACTTTCAAGTTTGCAACTTTTCACGACAAGCGTAATGAACAACCTTAAAACACAAGTAGGCCTTAAAACAACACCTTTCAACGGTGTACTAGCATATTCGCTATGGGATAGCCAGAAATCATATTTTATGCCGGATTAAAATTAATTGAATGTACGACATAAAGAACAGTTTTTTTATGACAAAACTTTAAACGTACACCGAACAACTGTTATTTACAACGACCTCCATTATGTAATGTGTATGAACAAATCAACCATAACGATATGTTTTCATTAGAATTATAAATATCATTGGAAAGAACCGTGAAAACTAACCCAGGTATACATAGTTTCCACTTTCCATTATAAATATGTCGCCTCTTCCCCTCTACCTTCCGTAGATGTAAGTAGGAAAACCTTGATTTTATGCATGCCTTCTATCTTTGACATTTACGCACGACAGGGACATAAATTTTGTAAGAAATTACGGTTTCCTGTTACTGTGTATTTTATGTTATACGTTTCAAGGTATTCAAGAGATACGTATTTACAGTAAATGAAATTATAAAGCTAAAACAGGCTTGAATAGTAAAAGTCAATACTCGCTAAACGTCCATGAGTAGAAATGTGCAAAAAATTTAGAAATAATTCTATTCCCTAAAGTTGTTTCAAGATGGTCACTTACTGAACACGCATACAGATAGTAGGGCTTTAGCGTGGTTCGGAAAATACTTTTTCGCGTATTTTTATAACGCATTTACCTACGAAAAAAGACGCACTTCAAACTGTGCCCCTATGGTTTTGAAAATGCCGCCCGCTAAACAAATACAATATTACCAAGCTCCTAAAAAGGGTTTTAAAAATTAAATTTATTTCTCACGTTGCTGTAGCTGAGAAAATAACAACCATAATCGTAAAACAAAATCATACAAACCTGCACTGGACTTACCACATGCTTTCCACAAAAAAAAATACAGAGTCATCGCTTGAAGTCCCTATAAAAAAAAACACGCACTACGAAAACATGCATGTTCGATGAGCTTGTCACATTCAACTTATCGCCTTCCTTGTTCCCGTGCCTTAAACGTAAATAAGCTAAGGTCCACTGACTCTTAACTTCTCTCCGACAGCGAGGTCGTTAGAAGCAGAACCATTTGTTAAGATTACCAGGGCTGTGAATTTGCCATGGCATGTAGTAATTTCTAGAAACTGAAATTATAATGGCCGGATCGGGGGTAAAACCCAGCTACTCCCGAGAGAGAATGCAAGCATTCAGTTTTTTTATAAATAGCGCAAATCTGGTTACATTTTTCGAACGAGACTTCAGAAAATAGTTTTTTAAACTAAGTAAGTAGTGAGAAATATTATTTTAGTATTTATAATAGTCGCACGTTGTGACTATTATCCTCAGAAATTTTTCAAATAACTGAATGTAGGTATGTTCGTGCTGAATCGTAATTTGTGGTTTTCAAATAAAATCTCGCAAAACAATACACTTTTTTTTTTCAAAGCAACTTTTCATTGGCAATGTTTAGGGACTGGAAGTTTTCGAGAAAATATTTCTCCATCACTGTGTTCCAAAGACTTGCGTCCATATCTGAAGTTTTACTTCATACTTATTGACAGTGTGAATTTGTGCTGAGATGTGTCTGCTTCGACTGTGCCAATCAGAGCCATGTTACTGCGTCACCACAAGTCTGTGATTTGCGGATAAAACCCCGAGACGCTGAGAGTTAAAAATAACCAATCACTGACCATGAAGCAGAGCTGCAGATGTGCACATAAGCCATTGAAACAAAGTTGTGCAAAAATCTTTTCAAGGAAACGTACAGTCTCTATTGATATCGCCCTGTATTCAATAAACAACATATGTTTGGCTCATGTTTCTAGATAATGTCTTTGAATGTTTCTTGCAATGGGACAGAATAACGTACTGTACTGCTGTGGACATACGCCATTGCAATATTATGTCGTCACAGAAATATTTAAAGCATGAGAATAAGAAAAAACAAGCAGAAAACGAAACAAATTAAAAAACAAGCCTAATTTTGACAACACATTGTTTGTTTTTTCTTAGTCTTATATTAGATTTATGGGACGACATAATTTTCCAATGGCGTATGTCCACAGCAGTACAGTTTATAAAACCCATTAATGTATCACGTGGAAAGTTCGTGCAACATCTGTCTATAGGTGGTTCCACATAAAGTGCGTACTTTTCACGACCACTTTGCCTAGGAGAATGATTTTAAAATATTATGTACTGTGGCCCTAGACAACAAATTTTTCGTACAGTACCATTTACAAACATTCATTTTTTATTAGGTTCCGTTGCTTGTAATAAAAATTGGTAGGAAACTATAAATTAACAGCAATGAATAAAAAGTAACTAGGGCTTCAAAAGTGCTCACTTTATGGCGAACGGCTTATAGACAGCATCTTCCAGCACAAACTGGGATCTACTTTTGTTCCAGCTTGTTTGTTGTTGCTTGTGAGAATTGCGGTACATGACACAACAGGTAGGTGATGGATTTGACGGCATTGTGTCAACCCTTTCCTATTTAGAACACAAGTTTTGTCTTACAAAGGGGCTGATCTCTTTTATTATACCTGTGCGGTTTTTTGTTTTATTTGCCTCACCACCAAGGATGTGCTCTCTACGTCTATGTCCCTGCAAAAACTCGTATAACCACTTGTGACAAAAGCTTGTCGTACTGCTGCGACCGTTAGTCATTCACTGGGTGTCCTTTGTGATTGTGTAGATTAATTCGAGAACCTCTCTGACAAACATGAGAGTATACAGTCTAATCGAGAATAATATTGGACATACATCAATTATATAAGTCTGTATAAACATTTTATTCATAGTGTCTATATTCACAGTAAAGGTCTGTATTAAACATATTTTCAAAAATATTTTTGAGAACGATTTAATTTCATTTGTAATATATATTTGTTTGCGAACATAACGTTTGTTATAAAACAGTTACAATAAACTTTAATGACTAGGTCAATACTTAACTAACGTTTTTAGTGGCAGCATTTTTTTTTGTTTATTTATATTGGAAAGAAACATTTTCTTGTCCTCAAAGCTATAACTTGCAGTGGCACACATTCAAGCATCTTTCCACTACAGCGAAATTTAAGACGTGAAAAAGGAAAGTGGTTTCAGAGCATACAGTGAGAGGTTATACTGGGAAACAATATTTACGTATTTGTTGTTCGTAACAGTTTTCCGGTCAATATTCTAACACATATGAGTCCTTAGCATTTTTAATGCAATTATTTTTATTATTGGACGTAAATGTAACCGATTCACTGTTAACCTAAAGATGCGTGATGGTGTGTCAGGTACGTCACAGGAAATTCCGTATGTGGGCATTTGATTTTAAAAAATCCTATTCGAAATGAGAACGTTTGCATAACAGTAATGCGATCTTGCTAAATCCCATTCCTCCTTTCATTGTGTGAAGCTAACATATCTTTCTTCAAGTGCGTGAAAAACATAAAGTCCTATTCACATGAAAAAAAATGTAGGCTACACATAAGTCTACTGCGTAAAATTTATTGCAATATATTACACTCTGTATTTACATGCATTTCTGTAAGTATGTTGTTGTTAGTATGCTTTTTTAAAAAATTAATAGTCTGCCATTTTAGAGTTTTAATGACTTTACAAACCGAAAGCGAAATAACTAGTACACATACATATATATATGTATATATATATAGGAAAATTGCTTTAGTTAAAGTAAAAAGTCCTCAGAAAATTATAAATATATCAACGCTCTGATAGTACTACTTCGTTTGTTATGTTGAAACTGTCCCAAAGAGCACAGTGATCTTTAACAATATTACATTTTAATAGATTTTTTTTAAATTTTTTAGTAGACAAAATTCAGTCGAAATGTAAAATGATTCCGCAAACTAGTACAAAGATACATGTGTAAAGTTGTTACGGATGGTATTCCAAACTTAATAAAATATAGTGCAAAACATTTGACTCAACTAAAAATATTCGCTCGGTAAAATATTTATATAATGAGCTTTGTCGTATTTAAATATATGTCAGCATTAGGTTTAACTGAATTCTTTATTTAGCAACGGAAAGAGTTAATGCAATTCAGTAAAATTAAAAACGAAGTACTACCCACTGAAAATGCTATACTAGAGCAGAAACAAAAACAAATTTAATAAGGGGTATTTCTTCGTGCCAACAGAGGTTGTCATAAATTAATAAATACATATATATGTAAGATTTGAAATGCTTGCAGGTTAAATACATTCCTTGCTGCACACATAATAAATTATACATACATCTGTTTTAAAATCAGACGGTCGAACTTGTAACTCGCCCAGAAAGGAAATTAAGCTACATAAATTTTAATGCACTCGTACTGCAAATAACATTATACTCAGATTTGATGAACGTTAAGTATACTCGTAATGCCTTTTAATTTTTAACTGTGCCATGTTAACATTAATATTCCTGTTTCCTTCACACTTTCTTGACGGGAATCGAGCCCGGACCACCATGGTGGGAAGCGAATGCTCTGACCATTTAGCCACCGCTGCCCTACACTTTCTTGATATTTGTTAACTTATTGTTGGCATCGAAAACTTATTGGTACTGACTATTTTTAACAAAATTTTCTTGCCAAATTTTGGCATATCTAAGAAGAAGAATAATATGAAACAACGAATGGCAAGGCATGTCTTCACAACTAATTCCCTATTGCTATGATTTCTTTTTGCGGAGCACCAATAAAGAAATTATTTATGAGTCAGTTTTTCGTGTCTGTGCAAGTATGCTTCCATACAAGCATAACAATTAAGGAAAACCTAAATTTAGTTTAAGTACAACATACGAAGATTTTTATTAAGCATGTAAAGAACCAGTCCTGAAAAATTACTCTTGCTTAAGTCTTTGTACGCTCGTCTGCATGTGCGGTGAGTTTTCTTGTTTCTTATGTACTAATAGTCCGACATAAAAAATATACTTGGTTGATATCCGGCTGAATTTTATGAGCCTCGAAAGCACTTCGTAAATAAAATGTTAATTTAATTAATTGATGTTAGTAGCGTAGATAAGAATCTTGCATGATATAACATCTTATCGGTTAACAACGGCCAAAGTTTAGAACGGAACTGTTACGAAAAAAAGTTATCGCACTGATGTTTCATTACCAGACCCATTGAACCAGTGCTTCATCGTAATCTACAATCTGAAAGTGAGGAAAATAAAATTGTTCCAGATAACGGTAATTTCCTGTAACTATTAAGAGTCAAGGTTAGTCAATGCTAATATCTGCTGCTCGTGAGACACGGGATATTATAATAGAAAACTTCCATTTTTCCAAGTCATTCTCGTGAAACCAGTCTCTTTCCTGCTTTGCATTTACCGACGTTGAGTTACGAATAGCATAATGAATCAATGCGACTCATTACAACACATTTAGCCACATTAACTTTCATATTAACAATTTTAGATATCTAATTTTCTCGGAAAATCTTTGCACTTAAATGCTTTAACACCTCCAGATTTATTCATCAGCAGTTTCAAAGAGGAAAGCATATCATAAAAAGGTGTATAAATTCGTCGTTGACGACGCAAAGCATTTGATTGTATTCGAGACCAAAGGTATGCTTTCAATAGTCTGTGACAGACAAACACACTGATTTTTACTGTCAGAAATTCGTTATGATTCGGTATTTGGCATTAGGAAGAGGTTAAAACGCCACGCTATCTTCAAACCATCTGTGCATTTTGTCGTACATTTTGTTCGTGTAGCTACCAGGGTTTATATAAACCTCTACACTCTAAAAAAATTGCTGGTAAATTTGTCACACATGCGTATAGGAGCACTAAAAAAGTAGGTATGGTAGAATTGTTTCCCAGCCATCCATGGCAGCACTCCTAAACGTATTTTTATAAAACAGTCAAATGTATGCTAAAGTTACCAGATATGTGTTGTAATCATTGTAGAAGTTTGCATATTTACAACGTGGGACTTACCCACGCTGTAGTTAGGTTAATTACAATTTTTTTACAATGTAGCTGTAAGGAGAATGTTTATGTGGTGATTATTGTATATTTTTTATCACTTGCTCAATTCTGAAAGTTGTATAAAAATCTCTTTTATTTTTAAATTATTAATAACAATAATATATTTAAGCACGTAAAACTTACACTGCACAAGAATAGGTATGATCTTTGACAGAACTGTGCAATGGGAGTGCATGACTGCATTTAGTTTCTTGGACATACTCCACTACCATGCAGATATCCGTCAAAGATTTTTATTTCTTATCTGTTTGTCCTTATTTTTATTTGACCCTATTTCCATTCATTGCATTTTATGTTGTGTATGTATCCTGTGGACTAAAGCATACTCTGCTTATTTATTTTTTCATATTATCTTTAGTTTTCTTTGGCAGTCATCTATATTGCAATGTTGTATGTCCAAGAAACTAAATCCAGCCACAAAAAAGGTGAAATCTAGACGTTAGGATGTCCATACCGGAACTTTATAACCTGATAATGTTGGATGTGTGCTAACAATCTTACAATTTGGAGAATTTTAAACATGACAATGTAGGATTGAAATTATGTTAGCACAAAAATTATCGGTAGGTGGTGTCAACTATTCAGTTGAATGAAATTTGGAAAAGTGACTAGAATATAGAAATAAAAATAGACATGAAATTCTAGGAACGTCTATGCACTAGAACACTCGCCTTCCACGAACATTATCGTGGTCGTATTCCTAACCGGGTCGAACCGCAGGATTTTCGTGAGTGGGAATTGTGTTGTACGAGGCCGTTGGTCGGCGGATTTCCTCTGGGATACCCCATCCCTCCGCGATCCATTCATTTCGACACTGCTCCATACTTACTTCATATGATCCTCACCAACGCTGAAAATTCGCCGAGGGTGAGGCAGACGCTTGTTGAACACACTGTCCTTAGAGGCGAAGCCAGTGATGTGTTAGCAATAGTCGGCCTTATAGCCCAGTCGCTCGTCTCGGTTGCAGTCGTTGTAGTCCTTTTGTACGCAACTGTACAATATTACTGCACGTTTCAAAAGCCAAATAATTGAACTGCATATTCGATTATGTCCTTTACGTTCATGGCACCGGGTGCCGAAGCCTTATTAAGACCACTGTTAGGCATTATTTACAACTCTTTATATTACATTTTGTGTACAGTAACAGTTAAACGTAGTTATAACGATTACTAGTTCTTGAAAAAAAAAAACTAATGTACTCCCTGATCCGTTATTTACGTATATATACGGGGCAAAAGCGAAAACTAAGGTCACGTTAGCTACCTACTCTTCAAATTCTCCTCGCTCGCTTCAGTATGAAATGGAAAACGGCTTTTGTTACTTCTTTCATCCACGTTGTAGTTTTTTACCAGCCGGAGAGCTTGTTTCTTCTTCTCACTCTTCAGGCTGTCTTGCTCTACAAGAGCGCAGGCGATCATCTGCGGCAGCTACAATATATGTTCTCGTACGCCCTGGATGAGATTCTCAACCGAGGTGATACCGGTACGATCCTGGATGTTCTGATATCAATGTGTCATTCGTCTTCGTGCATTCCTATCATGGGCCTCTCTGGCGGGGGGGGGGGATGGGGGGACATGTCCCCCCCAAACATTCCTTGTGGAGGGGACACAGGGACATATTGATGTTCAAGTGAAGGTATTGTGTGTTATTTATATATTGTTAACTTGAATATTAATACACGTAAAGGATAATTATTTCAATGCTCAACCTGTTTGAAAGGTAAATTTATTTACTAAACATTATATTCGGATATATTTGCTTATATTCGTCAAAAATGTTTACATCCCATGTCCCCCCCCCCCCGCCCCGCTAAATTTTTACCGGAGAGGCCCATGCGTTCGTTTTCCACTCAGTTTTGCCTTGGATGATGGGTTGTAGAATTTTGTACTTCTGACTCAATGGCTAGAACGCTTGGCAGGTGAACCAAGGGTCCCGGGTTCGATTCCCGGCCGAGAAGGAGAAATTTAAGGTCACGGTCCATAATTGCTAATGATTTTCCGAAAATTATTTTTTTCATTCTTAAACGAGCGAAGATATCGAAAAACTGTTGCACAGTTTTGTAAAAATTGTTTTTACTGTGTAGTCTTAACTTTTTCTAGATAAAAAAATCAGATACATTTGTCTAATTAGTTCATTAATGAGAATTTTCATACATGCATAATTAGCTAAAACCACTGTTTAAAAAAATTGTTAAAGTAGATTACACTGCACTCTAAATCTGAATTAGTGAATATTCACTGATTCACGCTGATTGATGGAGCAGTTTCAACCATTTGAATCAGTGAAAATAGTCTCTGTTTAACTAGTGAATATTCACAAATTTCCTTTAATATCACCAACATCTCAATAATGAATCAGTGAATGTTCACCGCATTTTCCAGTTGTTTTCAAAGAACATTTTTCACTTATTGAATCAGTGACATATTACTGGAAAATCTGTGGACATTCACTAATTAATTTGTGGAATGTTGGCACTCTTTGTTGGAATCAGTGAATAGTCACAGATTACGCAGTGGTTTCTCACTGATTCAGTTTGTTGAAACTGCTCCATCCATCGGCGTGAATCAGTGAATATTCACAAATTCAGATTTAGAGTGTGTTTTTAACAAAACAGTGCAACAGTTTTCTTATATAACGGTTCTGGTTTAGGATTTAAGATATGATTATCGTAAAAGCAGTCGAAATTATGTATCATGGCTAGAGATGACGGTACATAGCGAAAATGTTGTGTTTCAACATACCCTTGAAAACACTGTAATTAATAGCCGCGTGTATGATTGGGTGACAGACGTGTGACACTCCGTAGCTGTCTGCAGACAACAGGCGTCGGATATTATAATAGTGCATGGTTTTCCAATTGGCTCAGTTAAATATGGTAACAGCTCCTCAAACAGGAAAAGGAAGTAATCTTGTGATAAGCTGAACGCGCGTTGAAACCCAGCAAACTGTCAAATTTTCCCGCGGTAAACCATCATCTCTAATCAGCCATATTATCGCCTCCCCAGGGTTCAGGACTGGAGTTGTTAGTATATTCACTTACATCGCTGTTGAAGGCAATGACGAACCACAGCAATATATCCCTCACATTATAGCCACCCAGGTACCCCCCTGACGTCGTCGATTTACGATAAATAAATAAATGAACATGGAATAGAAAAAAATTAACTCTACGGTTTTATAATATATAGGTACTTGCAATAAGGTCACAGTGTTCGGCTAGAAAATTGCGCTTCGGGGGTTGTTGAGCGTGTGCGGTTGCTCTAAAGTAAACCCTAAGACTAAATTTCACCAAATATACCGTAAATGTTGGCTTCCATTGTGAATGACTCTTCATCTTAATATATAAAATGAAGTGTCCTGACACACTCACTCATTCGTCAACGTACAGCCCAAACCGCTGAATCTAGAACCATGAAATTTTGAGGGAAGCTTCCCCTTGCCCCGTAGGCACCCACTAAGAAAGGATTTTTCGAAATTCGATAATTAAGGGGGTGAAAAGGGGTGAAAAGGGGTGTTTTGAAAGAATCCTTGATATCTCATTAACCAGGAATGCTATCATAAATTTTTTTACTTTATATTATTGCCCAAAGAAATGCATATTAGCAAATTTTTCGATTTTACGAAATTCGAAAATTAAAGGGGTGGAAGGCGGTAAAATGTGTTTTTCATTACTCCGTGATTTCTCGTAAACCTTTTCAGATAGTGAGGTGATTTTTTTTTAAATTATGTTTAAGTAAATATCTAAAAAGTATTTTTACACTTTTTCGAAATTCGTCCTTCAAAGCTCTTTTAAAAAAACGTGTTTTTAATATTAATCCCACTTATCTCCTAAACCAGTGGAAATATTGAAATGGTTTTTGCTTTAAAATAAATCTTAAGTAAATATTACAAATGTAATTTCAGGATTTTTCGAAATTAGTCCTTGAAAGCTGTTAAAAAAATAAAATGTAATTTCAAATAATGATCTGTACCGCTTTATACCCATTGAGATATCGAGATGATTTTTCGATAAGATGAAGCTTATGTAAATATCTACAAATAAAATTCAGGTTTTTATGAAATTCGAAAATTAAGGATGTGAAAAGCAGTAAAATGTTACGGTCTCCCGAAAAAAGAGAATGATCACGGAGAAATAATTAAACAGTCGTTTCTTTTTGCCAACCTACTCGTAAATAAATCCTCTTTTGACTGTAGCCTGTACATACGAAAGAATTATCACGACATGTCTTTAAACATTCATTCAGGTATTGTATAAAGTTTGTGGTGTGGGAGGGGTGGGGTTACGGTTTCGTATCCCGTGTAAGACTTTGCGATGGGAATTACTATGACATCATAGGAGCATATTGCGCGCGCTCTTTACGCTAAGCTAAGACAATTTATAGTTCACTGTTATTGAGTACGCTAGCTGTTAAATGCCTTCACCACATATTTTATCCAGAGTTACTGTTGACATTACATAATTTCACGCGGGCAACGCCGCAGCCGGCCGGCAAGTATTGCTATAAGTAAACACCTTCAGAACTCACCAGTTTTACTGAAGATGTACTAAACAATATATAGATACCTAGTTAAGCGATAATTCAGCTAGTTCAACTGCGCTGTAGGTGTTGAGCATCAGCGCTCAGTACATTGGCTACAGTCCCAGTGACAAGCTAGGTTCACTAAAGACAAAGAAAGACTGGATTCAACACTCGTTCACCTGCAGTATCGTTTTTTGTTTGATTTCTGAATTGAACCAGCGACGTAACCAGGGGAGAAGGGAGCACCAGGGGCAAACGAAAATGAAGAGTGATTTGGGAAGGGGGAGGAGGAGTTGAGGTCCTGGTAACGCAGAATGTATGTTTGACGCGTCTGGTACCGACATTCGACTCTCAGCTGTTGGCAAACCTTCGGCGTAGTAATTGGTTGCTTCCTCCACGTGCAACGCGTGCCACTGGAGGGCGACATTGTCTCTGGAGGACGAGAAAAAAAAAGGGGGGGGGGGGGAGGTGAGCGTACCCGCTAATTAACATCTCGCAATCAGGCACGAGCGCTGTTTAGTTCCGACATACGGTCATTAACCGTATCTCCCCGGTCGCAATCCCATACGTGATAACCTTACATTAAAAATTAAGAAAACTAATACACCTATACATAAACCAATTACTTAGGAAGTAAAAAATTAAAAAATAACTGTTTGGAAGTGTGTGTAACCTCTTAAGGCGCCTGAGAACCGCAAAGTAAACAAAATAGGTAGTTGTAACTAGCGTAATTGAAACAGAACAGTACAACACAACAAGACCAAATTCACAAAATTACGTATTGATCCAAACAATTGAATTGAAACATAATTTGAGATTATAGCTTATTTTTAGGAATTGTCACGTGTACAATACATTTTGTTGAAATTTTTAAAATAATTGAAATATTCCCATTTGCTTGGAAGCTACTGTACAGAGATAGACAGACATATGCGTCAAACTTACAACATCCCTCTTATTTCGTCGGGGTTGAAAAAAACGCGTAATCCGTTACGCCTTTCAGTTCACAGTAAAGTGGGCACTTAATATTAACTGCCTTGTCAAAAATAATATTCCAAAATGTAAACCACTGTGTTGGAATGTATGCACCATGTTTATTATAGTCCGTTCGAAATAAAGTGAACACTAAAATTTTAACCTTTTGAAAACATCACCAGCAGTTACTACACATAATTCAACATTAAGGCGGCCGCCTACCCCACGCTCAAATTCGTTGCAGTATGTTCGTAAACAGGTTTTTTTCTACGAAAATATTCCGCGTGTGCCCATTGTGCCAACGTACGAAAAGAAAAAAACATTTTAGACAAGGTCGGAACCTCATTGTTAAGACGCCACGCTCATTAAAAACACTGTTTCTAAGCCCTCCAACATGGCTAAAAACGGCCTTTTCAGACTTCCGTATTTCAAAATGTACTACCCGGATGTACGTGAAACTCAGATTGCCACATACACTGAACTTAGTTGCAGACTTTCCACCAATAAAATTATATGGTCACCGCTTATTGTCCCATAGTTAAAACCGTTCAGCGGGAACCTTGCACGCTAGTTCAGCGCTTGGTTCGTTGAGGCGACACGGCATTTGATGTGCGCCTCAAGCTCGACCTTACTGCTCCGTCGCTTTTGAGCCTCTCACGCGCGGGTAGGCGGAGCCCTTGACCATATTTGCGTTAGTACTTGTTCATATGGTTGACAGTGAATTACCGGATATAGTTTCGCGTATTTTCTTACTCAAATACAACACTACTGAAATAAAATCAACTGAAACCAACATACTTGTTTTTATATAATTAATACACTTTTTTTTTTAAAATTCAACTTTATACGTTTATGTCGACTGCACAACTTGTATTACTCCCGTAAACATCAAGCGACGTGTCCAAAGTAGTTTTAGACACATCTTGTCGTTAGCCATTACGCGCGGAATTATATGCATTGGTTTAAAACACAAGTTTAGCAGTGGTTTTTGAGTACGAACTTTTTCCCGAACTGCCTATACCTATACTGCTTTGTTCAAAATAATCAGACGCGTTTGTACAGGCTGTTAATGAAAGTGTGTCACAAGCTTTACCAGAGGATTCCTGGTGAAAACTGAGGTAACGTTATACAAGGAAAGTTTTTGATTGGTGTTTGTTTCGTCTTAAAATTATAGTCAGTGAATCGAGTCACCTGTCAAACTTACATATGAGTAAGTAATTTTCACTAAGACGTGCTTTTTTCATTCACATTAAGCATGTTTTAAAAGAAAGTTCTGTTACAATTATTACACTTTTTTTTACTGAATTTTCGAAGTAAAATCTAAGTACTAATAACAGGCGATGTATTTTATATAAAAAACAATCAATTATTTTTGTCAAAATTACTTTACGTGACTTACACCACTATCATTCTAAGTCCCTCATATATGGTGCCACTAACTTTCTTTTGCCATGGAGATTGGGAACAGATAAGTATTTACATGCCCACAAAACGTAGATACATTATTTAAAAAAGGTTCTTAAACTTACCATACCTATGTATAGTATTGTTAAGGAAGTATCTATCATAAAACTGTTTCCATTACATCAATGGTAGAATTACTATACATTTTTAGAAAACGGTTGTTTCTGTTCTAATTACACCAGACTTTCTTAGTAAGAGTGGTCAATATTTATTTTTCTCTCTTTAAGCCCACAAGCTGAAGCATTGTAAGTGTAGAATATTGTGTATTAGTTAGTAACTTCCGTTACCATTTAGGAGGTTTTTTTTAGAGTATGCAGCGTCCCTGTGTCATATGTATAAATGTCGCTCTAAATTTCCACACGTTGTTTGGTTCTCGTAGAAAACACGAGTGATTTGTTTTCAGTGTAAAATTCGGCATTAACCTAGAAGTTGCTTTCACGCTCGGAAGGTCGGCGAAGGAAGGTTACGGGGAACTTGTTGCTGTTAAGAAAGAGGTCGCAAATCAAGCCGTTATAGGGCTGGGAAACTGTTTGGTCGACCCTCCTGACGTCTTTATACGTCCCGGTAATGAGGTTGTCGACAGACCCACGCCCATTGTAACCTTCCGCCGATACTGCAGGCATCATAAATTGGCCCGTGTTTGCGCGACAAGACGCGAGGGGCAAATATACGACCAATTTACGCCTCGGACACCAATGGCCATTCTTGTGATTCTGGCGCCGCGACCGGGGCGTCGTGGATCCTCCCACAGATATTCTCTCGCGCATATCGGACCGCTACGGCCCGCCGAGACTTCCAAAGTCGTAATTTATGTCGACAGAAGTTTGTTCGCGATGTGAAGTACAGGATGAGGAGATCTTTAAGGGCGCGGTTCATATCAGTTTTCAACGTCTATTTTTATTCTTATATTTGTACCAGATATTTTTTTTTTCATTTTATACATA
This sequence comes from Medauroidea extradentata, assembly GCA_003012365.1. Lineage (NCBI taxonomy): Eukaryota > Metazoa > Arthropoda > Insecta > Phasmatodea > Phasmatidae > Medauroidea > Medauroidea extradentata. Next base: position 158,677 of record PNEQ01127192.1, on the reverse strand, counting down.
AATTGTGTTCAAATCTTCCTCTTAGGAAATTTGTGTATCTCTCATAAGTTTTGCGTAGTAAGTCGTAAACGTCAAAATTTGCATTTTATGGTTTTATGCACGCCACTGAAACCAACTGACAATCCAAACCGAAAAAATTCACAGTGTATAACTATTTTGTAGGCAATGATTTGACCTATATAAAACAAAATGAAAAATTTTGTATTGAATAAAAAATGCCGAATTTTGAAACAAAAAAAAAATAAAAATTTCAAAAATCTTTCAAAATCCAATAACATATTATTTTTGGTTTTTAAATGTGTAAAATCACTGCCTACAACATTGTTACACATTGTGAATTTTTTAGGTTTGGTATATCAGTTGGTTTTAGTGGCGTACGTAAAACCGTAAAGTGCAAATTTTGACGTTTACGACTCATTACGCAAAAACTATGAGCGATACACAAATTTCCTAAGAGGAAGGTTAAATCACAATTTACGTCTGAAATAAAATTAAATATCTGGTACAAATATAAAAATAAAAAACGTTGAAAGCTGAGGTGAATCGCGCCCTTAAGGGTGCGCCTACCCCGCACGTTAGAGACTCAACAGTGACGAAGCTATAAGGGCGACCTTTGAAGCACGTAACAAATGTATCGCAACTACGAGTTAAGCACTGAACTAACGTGCAAGTTCATTGCACCTCTCAACCCGCGTTTCACATACATCCGGTTAGTACATTTTCAAGTACGTCAGTCTCTAAATCTAATAAAGACGTTTTTAGCTACACAGTAAAAAAAAGTTGTACTTTTACAAAAAGGTTTTTTGAAAATCGGTGTAGCGTCGACGTTATTTATGAAAATTAATTAAAAAATAAAATATTAATTTCCTGAGCTCGTAGAGTTTGTACAACAACACGCCCCAGTAGAACTGTAAAATTAAACCTCTGTATATAATGTATTTCTCGCTGGTTGTACTTACTTTTCGGACCGTCTGCCCTGAAAGTTTACAAGCTAAGTTTTTATCTCAATATATATTATACTCTAAAAAAATTACATTGCTTTTTTAGGTACTTACATAAGCATAATTCCGATGCGAACAACACCTCAATATCTCAATTAGTTACGGTAATAATCATCGGCTGATAGAAAACAAATTTTATGCCTTTTCACCCCTTTAGGTGTCGAAATTCGAAAAACCTTAGTTATACATCTTAAATATTTGTAAAAACATCCAAGTGAAGTGAAAATAACGACGATAGCCCTTTCAGTCGAAGCAAAATCGATCATTTATTCAAAATCACAATCAGCCCTATACAGTACTGAGAGTTCGAATTTAAAAAAAAAACTAAAAACCTATTTTACGCCCATTTACGTAATCATCTTGAAGCAAAAATAAACGGAATATCTCGATGGGTTCGATATATTTATCGAAGATTTATCTAAAACACATTCCAGGTATTTTCACCTCCAACGAGACTGAATTTCTAAATAAATGCCCTTGTATCACAATTTAGGCTACTAACTGGTGTCTCTTGGACGTTAAAAACACAATAGCCGCTGGGTTCAAGATATATCGACGATTAATTAAAATCATATTCCATCACTTTTCAACTCCTTAAGTGGGGAATTCCGAAAATTCCTGAAATCTTTTCAGGTATTTGAGTAAGCATCAATATTTAAAAAAAAATTAATAAATAAAAAATAAATGGGATGGAAACATATCGATTGTGAATCGAACGCACATTTCCACCCTTTATTTACCTCTTTGGGATCGAATTCGGAAAGTAGTATATTTTAAAATGATATTTTATATATTTACAAAAGCATCGATATAAAGTAAAGAACACTTCGACATCTCGATTGGTTTGATAGATATGGATAATCGAAAACATATTTCACGTATTTTTATCCCTTTAATTAACATTTTCGAAGCGTCTTGGAGTCCTGTCATAGACATTTACATACGTAAACAATTAAAGTAAAAATCATGACGATAGTCAACTATGTTTTGGTGGTATAGACGATTCATAAAAAAACACATTTGCCCCTTTTTTCTGCTTGGGGGTCGAATTTCGAAAAATCCGAAAACTACTTTTTGGGTATTTACGTGAGCAACATTTTGAAGTGAATACCATCTCTCTATCCCATAGGATTCGATAGATATCGATAGTTAATCGGAAACACATTTAATATCATTTTCACCCCCTTAAGTTTTGAATTTCGAATAATCCTAAAATTGGCTAATATGCATTTTTATATGTGTCCTATTAAAGTAAAAATCACGATGATAGGCCGTCGTGTTCCAGCTCTATCGACGCTTCTTCGGAAATACATTTCTTCCCTTTTCACCCCCTTAGAGGTCAAATTTCGAGAAATTACGTCTTAAGTGCTCGCCTACTACCTGAGGAAAACTCACACAAAAATTTTCACGATTTTAGGTTTAGTGGTTTGGGCTGCAGTTTGATATGTCAGTCAGTCAGTGTTCTCTTTTATATATAGATATTATATTACATTATATTATGTTGCATTTTATTGACCTAGAGACATGAACTTTTCGCGAAAAGAAATTTGCCTCACTTTGTGTCAGTGACTTGTGTGCACGTCTGCAGACTTGCTTCACGGTCAGAGATTGGATGTTTTGACATTCGTGTGTCGTGGAGTTTAGACGCAAATCACAGACGTGTGGTGTTACAGTAACCTTATTGTGATTGGTACAGTCAAATGAGAAACGTCACAGTTCAAAGGCACGTTGCCAATATATATGAAGCAGAACTGCAGACGTGCACATAAGGCACTGGAACAAAGTGGGGCAAATTTCTTTTCGCGAAAAGTTCATGCCTCTAATTATACCAAATTAAATAACTGATTACTATCCTGTAATACTGGATATAATGTTATTCTGGTTATCACACAAAGTTTCATACACGCAAAGTAAACCCTACTTTAAAGCAAACCTCAGACAGATATACTAACAGACATATAACTAATATCTAAGGACTCCTTTTTTTCGCATAAAGAATTTTGTCCCAGTTTGTTTCAGTGTCTTACGTGAACATCTATAGTTCTGCTTCGTGGTCAGTGATTGGATATTTAAACTATCACGAGCCTTGGAATTCTACTGGCAAAGTCACAGACGTGTGGTGTTGCAGGAACGTTATTGTAATTGGCTCAGTCAAATGTGTTACGGCTTTTCACATAGACACGCTGCCAATAACCATATCCTATACTGCTATCAAATTACAATACAATAATAATGTGTCAGTAATTATGTCACTCCGTTAATTCCAAGACGAAATAGTATATAACGAGATAAAATATATAGCCTACATTTCTTAACTTCTGACGATTTCATCAAGCGCTTGATGTATTTTTAGGCTCATGCTGGACATATGCATGGGCTAATGGTCCTTAACCGCTGTTAGTACGACAATTATGGGACGTGAATAAAAAGCAGTTCTGTGGTGATAGGACAGCGGAAGAAAAAATTGGGGGGGGGGGGGGGGGCCTGATCTCTGCACGCTATCCACCGTCAAAACAAGTCCCATGTTATTTTTGTAAAAAAAAATCATGCTTTGAAAACAGACTATAATCATGTGTTGGAGAAGATATCCAAGTATAAAAAGTTAAAAGGAAAACAATTCAAATTATCGCACAAGCGCCTCCTGTACCGTTATACTTTTCTGTGATCCATAAAACGTACTGTCTTGATACGGAATCTTTGTTTTGCAGGTACGAGTGTAAAGTTTTATAACAACGATCGGACAGTTCATGAATCGCCCGCTTAGCCTCAAAATCGTTTATTATTGGCAATGGCGTATTTAGGGGGTGGAAAGGGGCACGTTCCCCTACCCTCTCATCAACTCCACCACTGCCAAATTCCAATTCACAAATGCTCAGAATTTACGACATATATTACAAGTGCTATAGGTTCTAGGTTGAATGTGCAGTGAAACTCCAGACTTTTTATATTTTGTACTGATTCGCATTATAAAGCTGTAAAGATAACTGCATTTCTGCGAGACGTCAATAAAAAAAATATACTATGTGCCCCCTCTCCTTTTTAGTGCACTCTAAATTCGCCCCTAATTATTGGCAGTAGCCAATGAAATAGCATTTTGGCTGTCTTTCGACTTTGTATCTGTACATACGTAACGGGATTTAGAACTCTTCGTGGTGTTCCTTAAAAAAATAACTTTTATATTTTGCCACATATCGTTTATAGTTTTTGATTCGAGGTTTTATTGTTGAATGATCGTCGAAGTACCAACGAAAAATGTTAATGCTCGTCTATTTATGTTTTCAAGAAAGAATAGAACAGAAATTAACTTTTGCGCTTCACAAAGTTTTAAAAAAAATCTCCAGCAAGTGTTTGTAAATGTATGAACTTCTGTAACGTACTTACAATTAATCTTAGTCTTAGCTGGCAGATTTAAGGGCTTTGGTCCGTAAAAATTAATGTTTAATATTTGTGCCAATTTATACACTTGAGATAACAAATCGTTTCCCGAAATAAAAAAAAATTAGATTCTATAGTATTTTGCATAATATTCATTAAAGTAAATGAAGGCTATTGTGGCGTAGTCAGAATAAAATAAAGTAATTAACTAATGAAATAAAAATACAGGAATTATAGGTTTGTGAATCATTGCATTTTAGGACGTGTTTGGCAAAATTTAGTTTTGAAAATTTTACTAGCAGCTGCAACTCAAAGTTATGCAAAAATGTACACTCATTTCCATCGATTTTTTAAAAATACAAAAATGTATCCCTTTGTAATCCCGAAGGTATCTCGAAGTAGCTCATATCATTTAGTGTTAATATGAATAATCAAGTTAATTTTTTTTATTTTGGGCTCACCGCAACGGCCATTTTGTAATTATCGATTAGCGATTATGCAAAAACTGTGGGGCCTTGTTTTTTTTACATGTTCTCTGATGTGTAAAAGTTGAACAGTGTTTGGCAGAAACATAAAATAGTGAATTTTTACGGGATCAACGTTCCTGAGTGTTTCAGGCTTGTTAATAATAATAATAATAAACTCGCCTTTATTAGGAACAGTTAAGGCATATTTGCCTTCTCTTTCACTGGACCTATACAAGTGCTGTCTACACATATTATTAGATTCATATGGCACTTATTCTAGAGATAAAAATTTTAAGAACTATTGTAATAAACTATGCTATATGCGGTTCGGGATATAGTGAGGACTCAAAAAAACCCTGCTAAAGTTCTATTTTCAGCCAAATCGTATGTTTCCGCTCGTAACGGCCAACGACGGAACATGTCTAAATTGTGCTCTGTAGTTTGGTAAAATAGAAATTGATTGCTGATATAAAATACAAATACGTCGATTTCGGTTGCTTTTGTTTCAGTGTAGTTGTATTTAAATAGGAAAATACACGCAACTATATTGCGTCATTCCGCTGCCAACCATACAAGCAGTAAGGCAACTATAGTTTTTGTTGAATTATAAGCAGTAACGGCTAGTGATAATTTTCAAAAGTGAAAGTTTTAGTCCCGAACGAACTATACTTAAACTAACAAGAATAATTCAGCTTTGTGTGTAGCATTTGTATTAAGTTTGATCAAAGTCAGAAAATTATTTCTTATCATACGTATTACTATAATGTAAATTTGAAAATGGTCCCCATTTTCAATATGATCACGGTGTGAACGAAATACATAAAGACAAGTCAGCTTTGTATGCAGTAAGATATGTACCAAGTTTGATGACATATTTCCTAAGATGTGGTATACTATGCTTAAAATTATAAAAATGTCCGACAATTCAAAAATATGAGCAAAGAATTAACGAAATGCACAATATTAGAGTCAGACTTTCATGTAGTAGGGGCCTAAAATGTGTTCCAAGTTTTGTGAAAAATGTGAAAATTTTTTGTAAGACATGTAATGCTTTGCTAAAAATATAATAATGACCGCCACGTTGACAATATCAACACTGGATGAACAAAAGACACAAAATTCAAGTCAGATTTGTATGTAGTATAGGTTTACCAAGTTTGGTGAAATTCTGAGGAATATTTCCACTATGTCGAAAATATAAAAATGGCCACCATTTAGAAGATATAACCACAGGATGAACGAAATACGCAAAAGTTAAAGCAACTTTATATGTAGAATATGTGTAGGGCCTACTACGTTTCGTGAAATTCCGAAAAATACTTCCTAAGATAATGTAATACTATGCTAAAAATATAAAAATATCTGCCATTTTGACAATATCAACACAGGATGAAAGAATTACACAAAAGTCAAGTCAGATTTGTATGTAGTATGTGTAACAAGTTTGGTGAAATCCTGAAAAACATTTCCTAAGTTATGTAGTACTATGCTAAAAATGTAAAAATGACCGCCATTTTGAAGAAAATGAGCACAGGATATGCACATTTCACAAAAGTCAGGTCAGCTTTGTATGTAGTATATGTGGACCAAATTTAATGAAATTCCAATTTACAGTTCCTTAGATATCAGCATTATAGAAAAATTTTAAAATTGCCGCCATTTTGAAAATATGAGTAGGATGCGAGCGAAATATGTAAAAGTCAAATCAGATCACAAAGTACTATATGTGTATAAAGTTTGATGAAATTCGGTCGACGGGTTCAAAAGTTATTTTAGGGGGGTGGGGGACACACACGGACACACACCAACACACGCAGACAGAAAGGTGATCTCATAAGCCTACTTTTTCCTTCGGAAAGTAGGCTAATCATTGGCTAATTTTGACATTTAATTCTGCCGCGAATATCAGTTCATAGTTACCTCTGTGTGTGTGTGTGTGTTATATAGCTTTTCATAAAAAAGAGCTAACCACTAAATTTACTATAAATCTTATTACTTACAATTTTAAAATTAAAAGTTCCTCGAAGGTGTGACAGATAGCATGTAAAGCAGTCAAATACGTGAAATCACATGAAGACTTGTGAACAATGACGTCATTGATTGCGCTCGAGTATTTGCAGATCACGTTCTATGAATGTAAGGTCTTGACACTGAAGAATACAATGTGACTCCTCTTTTGTCTCAGCGATAGAAGTCATTTAATCGAAGATTTGTCTCGTATTGTCTTTGGTGTAGCAAGCTTGCACACCTTAAAATGTGTATTTATTATCGGAATCGCATGTAATATAGATGAAAAATATTTGGAAACCAGATAATGTATATGTATTGGAACACATTTTCTACCATACAATTTAGTTTTTTAATCTTTTACATGTGGACACACATTGCCACAATTCTAAAATTTTGTAGGGCAGGAAAGAATAGATTTTGTTCGAATGTGTTTACTAAAACAACATTACATAATATTTTTTTCAGACGACTAATATAAACAGTTCCACACATATCAATGCATTTATGGATACGAAACATGTATCTACAATACCAGCTTACCATATTAACGTCATTTGATATAAATAATTTCGAAAATTATAATGCCGCCAGATGTAAACAAGACAAATCTTCCACTAAATTATTACTAGTGCTCGGCGATAAAAAGGGAGTCATTTTCTCTTGTTGGAGAGCATACGCCATGTCAATACCTCTTCCTCGTAGACCGTGGTACAGATCTGTGTCATCAAATGACAACGCGAATTCCGCATGTCCCTTGTCATAACTATTAGCTACTTTGTAGAGGTTCATATAAAAAAAGCGTAGTTCGCTGCCGTAACAAAATTTGTGTTGTCGCAAATAAAGTGCGAGGCAGACATATTTTATTTCTGTAGACGCAAAACTACTCCAGTACGCTGTACTAGTCCATTCTTGCCTAGACGATGCAAGGTATGCACCTTCTCATGAATAAAACATCGACGCCAGATTATTCTTTTATTTTTTCTTTTAAAAATAACCGGCCATTACTCCATCAAGATCTCGTGCCCTCCCTGCCGGACAGACACCCTGTTTCACGAGCGCTTGCGCGAATATGACCTTGACATTGTTAACATTCTTGGGCCCACCCTTCCCCGAGACATAAATTACCAACCATGCAGTCTGATTGCCGCCCTCCTCTTGTTTTATTCGCCCCCCTCGCCCCCCCCCCTTCCACGCGTTTAATTATTTCGTTCCTCCGCTGTTCGCGTCGTCAGTCTTGTGCGCGGCCTCACAAGAACAGGTCTGGACGGACACTCGTCTGAAAACTTGACCACTTCGTCGACTGCTAGTTGATGATATTGCCGCTGGCGTGCTGCTTTGCAGTGGTCGGGGTTAAGCCAGAGGTTATAGAAATCTAATCTCTGAGGTTAAGGTTGTTCACGTGGCAAAAATTCAAAATTTTATATTTGCTTGGCATAGTGATAGTTTTATAGACGTTACTTGTGACTACAATTTCCACTTGTAGAAATTTTTTAGCTCTCATAGTTTTCCCATGGCGGCACGTCGAAGTCAGAATTTGCAAGTTACAGGAACATAGGTTTAACAAAAACCAAGTAACTTACTCGAATGAAATAATTTACACTGAAATTAGATATAATGCGCACTATGCTAAAACATTTAAAAACACAAAACAAAGTAATTTTGTCTTTCTTAAAAATTGTCACAAATGAGGTAAATTGTCGTCATTTTCGAATTTTTTAAAAAATTACAAAGGAATTCCATTCTGTGTTTTTAAAATCTTTTAGCATATGGTCCATTATATATAATTTCAGTGTAAATTATTTCATTCGGGTAAATCACTTGGTTTTTGTTAAACCTATGTTCCTGTAACTTGCAAATTCTGACTTTGACATGCTGCTATGGGAAAACTATGAGAGCTAAAAAATTTCTACAAGTGGAAACTGCAGTCACAAGTAATGTATATAAAACTAACACTATGCCAAGCAAATATAAAATTTTGCATTTTTGCCACGTGAACGCCCTTAAGCATGGTGAATATAGGCGTTTTTGATGTTCACTCAGAGATTAGAGAAACATACAGATGTAGTATAACGATTAACTAAGGACCCCTGTTTTTCGCGGAAAGAATTTTGCCTCAGTTTATTTCAGTGCCTTACGTGCACATCTGCAATTCTGCTTCATAGTTATCGGCAGCGTGTCTATGTGAAAAACCGTGCCTCTTTTGACTAAGCCAATTACAATAACGTTCCTGCAACACCACATGTCTTTGATTTGCCGGTAAAATCCCGGAGTGTTAAAATATCCAATCACTTGCCACGAAGCAGAACTGCAGATTTGCATGTAAGACACCAAAACAAAGTGGGGAAAAATTCTTTTCGCGGAAAACACGGGTCCATACGTATGACTTATGGCGAGGGCATGAAGCCTTGAGACGGAAAGGGGGGGGGGGAGGAGCCCACCCGCCATATTGGTGCCAGAAAAATTTTGTTTGTTACCATAGCAACGTGTATAATGTGTCCACAGGATACATTTTTAACAGCAATGCTTTATGTCACGCCACTATTTTCATAAACTTCATACGACAACCTGGGTCCCGATTAAATATCACCATCTGCTATTTGCAGCGACGCAGAAGTTTACGGATGTTAAAATTATTTTCAAATCAAAACGCGAGTGTTTTTGGAATTTGGTCATTATAGAGACCTAGATGTTATCATATTAAATACTATAAAAATACTGTTTTACAATTTTTTTTTTAGATTTTGTGGTTTCAAGCCCTTAGTTGTCTAAAAATTGTTCTTAATTTTTTACTCTAAAGTCAAGCATACTACCGGATAGTGCTGTATAAATAAGCGTCCGCTGATAAATATCTACGCGGGAAAAAAATCTCATCGAATTTTGATGAGTATTTCAGCTTTTATTGACAAACTGGCATTCCAGTGGCGTCGGCTCGACGCCGTAGTTTTCCATAGCCCTCAACAGTCTGCAAGGAAGCCAGACAAAATACGTTGGCAAATAAGCCAGTGTCCAGACACATTCTTCTACGGCCGTGGTCTTGTTCTTCTGGGCGAACCTTCATCGCCGGAATAATTCTACCAAAAAGCGGAAGTGGCGCCTACTGCGGAGGCGACCCGCTTTAATTAGTGTTTTGTCGCAATTAAACATCACGCTTGCGGGAAACTTGTTCTCTGGTGTTATTTCTCCCTTAACGAGGCAATTACCCAAATATGTTTTTTTTTTCTTCAGTAATTGTGAATATTTAATGGCAAATTTTATGTAGCCCTAACAGATTATAAAACTTCTCCGTAAATTACAGATTTTTTTTCTGACGAATTGGTTGAAGTTGTATCAGAAGATATTGAAACAAAAAAGTCTTGTTGTCACGGAGTCGGCGTTTTGGAAATCAGGCATAACTACAGAAAGGAAAATCTCGCAGTATCATCTACTTGCAAACTAGACTCCATTGTGCTATGTGTTTTCTAGCTTGAACTGTCCGTCCACTGTAATTTTTTTTTGTTGTGTCTAAAATATTTTTATATGCTTGTTAATGTAGCCACCTGGTTTAAGGGCGCAGTTCACCTCAGTTTTCTACGTCTTTTTTTATTTTTATATTTGTACCAGATATATATTTTTTTTATTATTTTAGACATAAATTGTGAATAAATCTTCCTCTAGGAAAATTGTTGTATCTCTCATCGTTTTTGCGTAATGGGTCGTAAACGTCAAAATTTCGACTTTACGGTTTTATGTACGGCACTAAAACCAACCGTCATACCAAACTGAAAAAATTCACAGTGTATAACAACGTAGTAGGTTATGATTTGAACTATAAAAAATAAAACATAATTTATTTTTGGCATTTTTTAACAATTTTGAAATATTTAAATTTTCATTTCAAAATTCAGAATTTTTTATTAAATACAAACATGTTTTATTTTTGGTTTTTATATGTGTCATTTCATAGACTACAACATTGTTATACACTGTGAATTTTTTCGGTTTGATATTACAGTTGGTTTTAGTGGCGTACATAAAACCGTTAAGTGCAAATTTTGGCGTTTACGACTCATTACGCGAAAACTATGAGAGATACGACAATTTTCTAAGAGGTAGATTGAGTCACAATTTATGTCTAAAATAACAAAAAAAATCTGGTACAAATATAAAAATAAAAAAAGACGTTGAAAACTGAGGTGAACCGCACGCCGTTCGAGGCCTAGAACGGCATAAGCGGTAGGGGCGACACAGACCGGACATCACGCCTCAATCTAGCCTCTAACATGCTGTCTTCTCGCCGACATATCACCTCTATGAGACATTCAGTCACTGACAGATGTGAAATGACGCGGCGGCTCTTTTGAAACGGGCGAATTACGCCACTTGTTGGTAGTCCGAGGTTGTTGACACCAGCCCCGTGTATGTTTGACTCCTGCATGTTACGGCAGGTTTCCTATTGGTCTGACTGCCGGCTAACAAGGCAGCCTCCTTAAGCTGATTGGCGGTATGTGTTTCCACCATCTTGCTGGCCAGGGAAGCCATTTTGCTGGCGTGTGTGACTGAGTTCGCCATTCTGCCGGCCTTTTCATTTCTGTATACCTACATATTCTGTGATTCAGTGGTGAATATTTGTATGACGTAACACCAAAGATATAGACGTATCGTACACACGATCGTCATACCTAAAAAAAAAAAAAAAATTACCCCAGAATAACCCATTTTCACCACTTCCGGCCGCTAGAAAACATTTTTTTTAATGAGTAATGGTGAACCTGGAATGGGAATACACGTTTATACCGGTCTTTAAATACTATTCCTAAACAGACATCACTCGAATAGTCTTGTAATGGCCGAAGCTTTATACTTCGCTTGGCGACCAGAGAAGGCGGTCACCTTAAACAATGTATCAATTTATTGTTATTATTATTATTATTATTATTAATAATAATATTGCCGGTTCCGGGAGTGGTCCGTACATGGCGATATAATCATTTTGTTAAATGGCTGCGCTGTTGCAAGTTGCTTTAAATCACTAACAGCTACCCATAAATAAAATAGCTCTCTCTGTACGTCAGGACTAAGTCTGCTCAGTTGGTCGGTATGTTATTATAATTCTATAACGCTTGAAAGCAATCATAGGTGGAATTTACGTTTGTAAAGAAAAATAAAGAATTTGCAAACCTGGTCGTGAAAAAAAAAAGCTGTGAAACTGAACTGGTTGGGAATGGACTGAGAAAGTGTCAATTGACAGCTGTAAATTATAAATCAGTGTCGGACGTGCGGTCGGTAATTGTGTGGGGTCGTTACGTTGTAATTGCCTCGCACAAGGATCGTACTTTGAAACAAGTTTGGTAGACTTCTCATCTACACCTCTTCAGTTTGTTTACCTGTGTGGTGAGATTTAAAAACATTTCCATAAGCGTGGTATATCAGCACACAGCATGCTGTGGTCGCCATTTACACACACCCGTCAAAGCGTCGTTTGAGTTACTATAGATATTTCAAAGGGAAAGTTGGAAGGGGGGGGGGTTCAGCGACAAGAAATAAATGTCTTGCAGGGCATCTTAATACTCAGTAAACAAAGTTTACTTTACTGTATATAAGCAAATTTACTTGAGACTGTTAAGGTAACAGTCAATAAATCTTGTTTTACTGCAAACAAAATTTTAAAAATAAAAATAAAACTTTTCTTTCGTGTTATTGAGTTTTTCTTCCAGATGTTTTCTTTAAGAACCTCTTTATTTCTTTCATAGCAAATAATTGTTTTCAACAAAATTCCTTGTCAAAAATTTAACCATATACATAGCTATAAAAATGTTTAAGATACCTACTTCTTTGCTGTGCAACAGTTTTTCGATATCTGCTCTCATTTATGATCAGGAAAATAAATATTGTTAAAGGAGAACAGGCGATGCCTTATGGTCTTAATGTTTGTCAAATATGGGTACTTTCACAGATGTCATAAATTCTTCTCCTTCGCGATTTTGTTCACTCACAAATTTCATACTTTAAAATAACTCAGCTAGTATGTGCACGAAAAGTCACAGATTTATAGTAGATCTTTAAATGCGCACCTAATAATCTATTATTTACCTTAATTCTTCCATTTAAATGTAGTCTACATAATTACAGGTAGTGAAGAGTAGTTTCTCGTGTCAACGCATATTTAACCTGTAGTTAATTTAAGTTTTAACCTTAAAAGTTCATTATTTGAACCTAAAGGTTGGTGTGAAAAGTAATAACCTTCGTAGCATTTAGTTTGGTGGTTAGTCATCATTGCATAGTGGACTGCATATAACAGAAATGCTGCCAGAAGAATAATCCTGGTGTATTTTTTATTGTTTGAAATATTATTAATAGGGGCGTGCGAAAATTGTGTTAAATTATACCGGCAGACTAGAATTCAGAAGGCTATAGGCTCGTTTGGTGTCTCCTGTTGGCCAACAATGTCGTGGTCTTCCACGGAAAAAAAGCTTCCGACCAATAATTTAAAGTTCCACGGTTCATTGACTAACCTCCTTGTGGAGAAGTAACACGTAAATGACATACAATAGAGACCCATGACTAGTGCCAAAATTTTGTGGCGAAAAGATTTTTGTACCATTTGGTTTGAGTTCCTTACATGTAGGAACCCCTCTATTTCGCGAATAGAATTTTGCCCCAGTTGGTTTTAGTGCCTTACGTGCACATCTGCAGTTCTACTTCATGGTTATTGGCAGCGTGTCTGTGTGAAGAGCCGTATCTCATTTGACTAAGCCAATTACAATAACGTTCCTGCAATGTCTGTGATTTGCCAGTATAATCCCAAGGTTCGTGACAGTTAAAATATCCAATCACTTACCACGAAGCAAAACTGCAGATTTGCACGTAAGACACTGAAACAAAGTGAGGCAGAAATATATTCGCGACAAATAGTGGCTCTACCCACGACCAGCGTTAACACAGGTTGTGCTCTGATGTATACAGGTAAGTTCAGTCTAGTCTGTCGCCAAATAATAACCCGAATTTCGCAAGTTCCTATTTATAGGGACTGGACAATTTCGCGAATTCAATTACCTGTATGCTAGAATATATTCTACTATAAATACTCAATCTCCAACTATTTGACCACTAGCTGCTACTCAGTGTAACAGCTGACAATGAATGTATATACAGGGCTTGAGTGTGCATAGTACAATGGATTCTAGCCTACAAGTTATTAAATACGCGAAATTTTGCATTCCCCACCTATTTATAAATATTTCTCTGAACATTACCACGTCTATGTTAACTCGCTTCTTGTCGGTATTTTACTGCCTGCTTAAAACCAGTTGCAATATTCACACACAACTAAAAAGCAGAAAATAATTATTTAAATAAAAATAATATCTCTCGTATTTCAAACGAACTATTATTTCTTCTATCCATACAGATTTATAACCCCATAGAGATTCCTAACAGCATACAAATCGTACTGAAAATGTGTGGTTGTGAATTTTTTAAATAGCTTTGAACATACCTGTGAGATACAGAACAAAAAATTTGGGGCGCATGTAAATAGATGATTGATGTATATGTTCACCTAAGTCACTAACAATTTGATTGCACTGCAAATGATATGAACTACAGTATTGTGTGAGTTTTGTCAACTCCAGCTTCTCGTTACTCTCCTTGCTGTTATCTTCTGCATGCGCCCCACGTACATCGAGAAATTATTTTATAATCTTCAGTCTGTTTTAAAAACGTGGTATATTAACACAACATTTCCAATGAAATTTTTATGTAGGCTACAATAATTCCTAGCTCTTTCAAATGTCTCCTAGTTTTGCTTGTAACAAAGAAGTGTAAACGCAGATATGAGGATGAAAAACGTCTCGGCAGATCACGGCACCCAGCATAAGCAGACAGTCGGTCCCCTTCTCTATAAATACATGCGCCACTCTTTTATTTATCCCGCCCCTCCCACCTTCCCCCCCTCGGTAACACAGTCCGCGTAATGAAAGCTCCAGTGGAACGCAAATGATACGTCTGCCAGCTACCTGGACCCCGCATTACGTAATGTCTCCCCCTGCCCTGCCTACTCAACGCAAGGAAAGAAAAAAAGGAGAAAAAATATTATTACAGTTTATTGTTTTTAAGTATGGAGCATCCCCAACAGGCCAATCGGAGTGTGGGGGAGCCTAATGGGAGTCCTAGGCGTGGGGGGAAGGATTTCTGGCCGTCACTAATCTGCCGAGGCCATCAATAGTCGAGATCTGCAAATTACAATCTCCTGAACTGTTAAATAATTCACTTTCAAACTTCTACGGTGCCAACTTGTGGATAGTAGATCATCACGAGACTATTTATTAGGACAAAAAATATCTTGCTCCGTGATCATTTCATGTGGAGATAAAATAATAGAAACCATTATATAAGCTAAGTTTGAACGATTCTCTGTTTTTTTTTGTCCTGGTGATCAAAAGCATCTGAGAAAGCTCTTGGTATTTCGCTCGACGAACATTTAAATGTTCAAATTATACGTGGTTATATTTATTTTTACGCGGTTTGCTCCACTCATGGCCGTCTTTAGTAGAAGGCCGGAGTCTTGAATGTGGCAACACTGCATCGGGGGCCTGCTGCTTGTCACTTCTTGGCCACCCTAGTCTCTGTAACGTGTATAGATGCAGCTTTAGTGGCGTGTACACGTCTACACTGACTAAGGCAACCAATGAGCGACCGGCAGCAGGCCTCCGATGCAGCGTTGCCACATTCACGACTTCGGCCTTCTACTAAAGACGGCCATGATTCACTGCCTACGTTTGACTGGTGCCCTCGGTGTGATGCAGATTTTGGGCAGCCTATATATGTATTCGCAAGTGTTGGCCACGAAATAAATGGGGAAAAAACAGGCGTTAAAACAAGAGAAGTGGAAAGGGATATGAGTACAGGGACTTGAAAATCGCACATAGTTTTCAATATATTTATCAAATTACTGTAGTATTTGTATGTTATTGTTTTTGGATGATGCCGTTTGCTACACGTGTGGACAGGTTAGGGACAAATAACACTTGTTATGTAGTCAATGTATACAGATCTAACTGGGCCTGTTGAGAGAGATAGTGCCTCATTAGTAGGACCAGGAAAACTGCGCGAGTTCAATGACCTGCATGCTAGACTCCAATGTCCTATGCATACTCAAGCCCCGTCTATTAGTTCATTGTCTGCTGTCTGAATGAGTAGCAGGTAATGGACAAATGGTAGGGCTTCGGTATACATAGGATAATGCACTGTAAAAAAATTTTAGGTAAATTTTCTCTACATGTAATGGAAGCTAATTACCTCTACAAGAGAAGGAAAATTACTCAATACGTGTCAAGGAAAGTTACTCAACTGGTAATGTAATTTTTCATTACATATTGGCGCAAGCCTTCTAGGAGAATTTGACATAGCGCGCGAGCAACACTTCCGAGTGGTTTTTGTGGCGAATATACTACCTTGCAGAAATTTCCACACATATTCGGAAATCAGATTTCCCTCTCAAGGTTTTGGAATATTACCATACATATGATGAGTAATATTACTAACTTTATTTTGCAGTGTGGATTCTAGCATGCTGGTCGTTGAACTAACGAAATATTTCTAGCCATACTCATTAGTATAGAACGCAAAATTCGCGTTATCATTTGGTATAAGATTAAACTTCACTTTCCTATACATAACAGAGCATAATCTGCTATTCAATTGGCTACTAACTTCTGTGTGTTGTCATTTACGCGTGTTACGTCTTTACAGAGATTGGCCTCTCTACCGTGTAAGCATTCTCCGCGGCAAGTCACGACAATATCGGCCAGCGGGAGACGTCGAACGAGCCTATAAGTCACTTG
Organism: Medauroidea extradentata; assembly: GCA_003012365.1. Classification (NCBI taxonomy): domain Eukaryota; kingdom Metazoa; phylum Arthropoda; class Insecta; order Phasmatodea; family Phasmatidae; genus Medauroidea; species Medauroidea extradentata. The sequence continues at coordinate 142,003 of PNEQ01127192.1, read as the reverse complement.
GAGTCTAGTCAGCTGTGAGAAAATAACGCGAATTGTGCATGTCTCTACTCATAGGACATAGGGCAATAGTAAAACGCTGCACGCCAGCTGATTACATTGCACGGAGAGGTAATAAGGCGTTGGTGTATCGCGAAAATGTTTTGTAAGAACATGCTCTTGAAACAGCTGTAGTTTCTTGCAACATGTGTGATAGGTAGGGACCCTTGTTTTTCGCGAAAAGAATTTTGCCTCACTTTGTTTCTGTGCCTTACGTGCACATATGCAGTTCTGCTTCGTGGTCAGCGATTGGATATTTTAACTAACTGTCGCAAGCATTGGGATTCTACCGGCAAATCACAGACGTGTGGTGTTTCAGGAAAGTTTTTGTAATTGGCTCAGTCAAATAGGGTGACAGCTCTACATACAAGCGAAAGCCAGTGATCTATTCGTAAGCTGAACGTACGTTGAAACCTAACAAACAGTCAAGTTTTCCCGCGATAAACCATCATCTCTACTTATTGTGATTGCAACCGTCTAATGACAGACATCACAGCACAAAGGCACATTTCCGGGAACACGGTCGTAGAAGAACAGGTCTGGACACTCGCCTATCTAACAATGTATTTTGCTTGACCCCCTTGTTGTTTGGCTGTAGTTCGTCAAGTTACCGATAATGTTCTGCATCTTTGGCGCTGCAGTCAGGGCGGTCGGACTCGAACTCCGCCCACTTTTTTCCATTGTTAACATTATAAAGTAAATAAAGCTTGCTGGAGCCATGCTTTAAAATTGTGAGCGAAAGGAGTATTTCATAAATTTATATAAATTCGTTTTGATACATTGTTTATGTTGGTGGGAGGGAAGTGGGCGGAGCTTGAGCTCGACCGCCCGGATTACAGCGCCAATAATGTATAGCATTATCGGTAACTTGGTGAACTACAGCCAAACAACAAGGGGGTCAAGTTTCCAGGCGAGTGTCCAGACCTGTTCTTCTACGACTGTGGCTGGGAACCACAAAGCTGAACTGCAGATGTACGCGTAAGGTATTGAAACATACCTAGTAAGTCTTAACCCTACGTGCATCGCTTAAAGACTTGAACTGGGCGTCTGCATAATTTGTAATATCGCGTGAAGATTTACAGACTTCCTATAACCTGTTATTGTAATATTTATCTCATGATAACTGGGCTACTGCTCCTACGTGTTTGAAATTGTCTGATGTGACAGCTTAATATTTTAATTGCAGGTTATACATCAGCATGTCAATATACTAACGGGATTATTTTACCTTATTGCTTCAAACTGCTCCGTTTTCAAGGAATTCACGCGTAAAATTATTATATAAAGGCTAACAAAACCTATAGAGGGCGGGGAAAGGAGATAGGAGGATAACTGCAATCTATGTACATCGTAAAAAATATATTTACTAGTTTAGGAATGAAAAGTCATAAGGTCCCGGGTAGAGTTAAATAATTTAAACTCGTGTCGTTTAATCTGAGTGAAGTTTCCTTGCTTCCAGTATGTGAACCAAGCTTACGGCTTGCATTAACTCGATCATAACCTGGTTAACTTCAGGTCATAGAGCACCATGTTTCATTAGCCAAAAAAACCAAACTAACTCTGACACCCTGTAAAATTACTTTCTTTTCCACGATACACACACACAATTTTTTTTTTAATGAACCATATCGATGTAGGTTTGCCGAGAGGAAATTTTTTTTAACCCCTACCCTTATTCTTCCGAGTTAACACGGGCTAATGTTTTTTTTTTAATACCTTCACGAATTAACTCGTGCGTAACGTTCTTATCTGGTTGGAAATTTAGCAAACAGAATTTAATGGTGTACAGTAATTATGCAGTTTCGTCGACTTTATTTGTAGTTATTAAAACTGTAATAAAAAGTTATGTTTTAAGAAAAAAAAATAATTTAATTTGTAAGGGAAAGGTAAGGAAAGTGTAAAGTGAAAACGTTATGTTATTGGCTTTAAAGAATTTTTAATTTCAGCATAAAATTTATCAGTACTTATAATAAGATGTATGTCGAATTTCGCGCATTTCTCCGAGGCCAGGTTAGACGCGAATTGCGTATACTTCGCTGTAATTTCTTTGATTTGGCAACGGTTGTTTCGACACGCCTTTGACTACGGCAAGCCAGTAAAAAGTAGGGACAGGAAAATTTCGCTGTTTAAACGACCTATCACCTATCCTATGCATACTCAAGCCCCGACCATTTGTCCACTAGCTGCTACGCAGTGGAACAACATGGCAATGAACGAATAGACAGGGCTTGATTAAGCATAGGACAATGGATGCTGGCATTCGGATAATTGAATTCGCGAAATTTTCCTGTCGCTAGTGATAAGTAAAATACGAAAATAATCCGTGGGATATACCTATAGCGTGCTACGCCCTGTGCTGTCAGAAGCCAATGGAAAATCAGTTGTGGTGTGTATAGGTCAAATAAAACTAACCTGCAGCCAGGTTAATCCACAAAATTCACACGCCACTTCCAGTTAACACACGTTCCATGCTGCCTAACTTATGTTAGTTAAACATATTTTTGAAAAAAATGTATAAGAAATCTTACTTTTTTGCACTGTTTGAACCAGAAAGGGGAATACAATAAATAAAACATTTCTAGCGATATCTAATTAGTATTCTGAATTATAGCTTTAATTTTTAGGTTCCAATGTTTGTAATACAACAAATTACTGATAATTACCCTAGTAAAACATAATATTTCCCGCACCACTAGCGATGCGATTTACACGCGCGTGAGAGAATATTGTCATTATAATAATGTTATTAAAAACAGCCTTTCTCTTACGTGTCTTGTTTCTAGATTAATTTGTTCACAAATTGCTTACAATTATCAAACATAAACTTACCGTAAAAAAGGCGAGATTTCCTGACGCTGTTTCGGCTCCGTATAAAGGATTCTCTTATGATTACTAAATTGTGTTACCTGTTGCCTTTCTTTCCTTCGTTAACTGTTTTGCATATTGTTTGACGAAACATACTCATGTATGTAAATTAAAAACAAGTTAATTCGATAGACGCTTTAATATACACAACACAAAATATACGTTAAGATTTCTTAAGGATGCTGCCTATCCTAGTGCGCAGATGAGAGCAAGTATGACTGGGTTTAGTTTCTTGGACATACTCCGTTCCGATATAGATGACTGCCAAAGAAAGCTAAATATAATGGAAAAACATAAATAAGCAGCGTATGCTGTAGTCTATAGGATAGGCCTACATACACAACATAAAATTCCATAAACGGAATCGGGTCAGTTAAAGACAAGGACAAACCGATAAAACAATAAAAATAAAGTAAAAATAAAAAAACCCAAGTCACCACCAAGCGAAACCAGCAAACAGAAAAATGTATGACCCACAAATTAGAAATACAACACATGAATGAGGTGAAAGAAAACCAGTATTATATCAGACACGAACGGAAAACAACACGCGACACAAAGATGAGACGAAACAAATCACAGTAGTTTTCCAGGCAGACAGTAGAACGACTTGCCGGATCTGGAATCTGTTCCCGTCATCATAGAGAGGCTGTGTATGCATTCTATTAACTAAAGCAGACTCTGCTTATTTCTGTTTTTCTACTATCTTTAGTTTTCTTTGACAGCCATCTATATCGCAATGGAGTAAATCCAAGAAACTAAATCCAGTCATGCACTCCCATTGGACAGTTCACTGTAAAAAAAACATCCTAAAATGTTTAGGAAGTAATTAACTTAAAGTAGTATGAAACAGTTATACTTACGCCTTGTAAATATGAAAACTTATACCGTTGTTACAATACAAGTCTGGTAACTTCAGTATACATTTGAAATAAAAAGGTTTAGGAATGCTACCATGGATGTCTGGGAATCTATTCTACCATACATACTTTCTTAGCGCTCCTATACGCACGTCTGGTAAGTTTACAAACCATTTTTAGAGTGTTCTTTCAACGATCATACGAGGGCAAGTATAGTGATTTACGTATCAAATTTATTTAAATGGAATTAGGTTCATCCCGACCTACGTATCTGCTCTCGGTGAGGATCTAATAGGACTATATGAATGTAGGATAGTTTAGAATGTATTTTCAGGACCTTGAAAACCGTGAACAAATTAGGAGTGTCTGTTCAAAATGTGCTGTTTCCACTTTTAAATCTTTGTGGGGAATTATGTACATTCACGCCCTTTTGGTCATGACCATCAAGTTTGGGGTGTTTCACCAAAGAAATACATTGTTTTGCTCGGGAATGCACAAGGAATTCGATAGTACTCAAGTACAGAACTATATCATGGGCAGATTCCGTTTTTTGTTGGGAAGTAGAAATAGCAGCTTTTGAACATACACTCCTCAAATAAGTATTTCCATGCCTAAAACGCACGAAGCACATAATCCTTGTTACCCCCCCTCCCTCCCTTCCACGTTTTCGTTCCTATAACAGCATGTTTCACTTCGCAATGCAGAAATTTCTTTTGTCCTGAAAGTGATGTCGTGAAATCTGACTGAGCTCCGTGCAAAATAATTTAACATATAAATCCCTAGCCTTCTTCTAGTCAGTCTCTGGACGTGCTAGGCAGTGTCCTTAGGGACTCTGCCTAGGAATTTAGCCACGAAGTTTGAACAGAGAATTAATGTTATCGAAAACTTCGTAATGGGTCTATTTTCAGCCACAAAGTATAGGAAATAAACGTGCATCAATTTTTAGCCACGACGTTTAAATAGCGGATGAGTGATTTCAAGAACTTTGTATTGACTCGATTTTAGCCAGTAAGTTTAAATAAGGGAATAAATGTTTTCAAAATTTTCGCAATTGTTTAATTTTAAGATTACCCTTCCGCACGACAACCCACGTAAATTTCGTAAGAAGTTCTGTGACAGAAAAACAATTATAAAAACACTGTTAATTTGCCTCCCCCTTTTTTTTGTTGTAAAATTTATTTTATAATTTTTTTTATTAAACGTCAAGCTTGGCGAAGTCTCTCTTGTGGCAGTATTAGCCCAGGAATTTCGCACAGAATAATTTGTATGTATTTTGATCATCCTGGCAGTAGTATTAAGTAACAATCATCTTGCAAATAATTATCTAAAAAATATATAAAATTACAATTTCTAAAATACAGTAGGTATATTTTGAATGCTTGTTCAGGACAGATTTAACCGATTTTATGATCGCAGTAATTAACAGTTAATTACATGTGCTGCTAGCATGAAATTGGGCAATATATTATTCAGTGCTTTGGCAATTATTTTTCCATGCTTGCGATTATACACAAAAATAGTAAAATTCTTATTAAATAATTTAATTTACCATACTGAGTTCATGTGTACAAAGAAATTTTAATTATTGCACAGAAATTTCAATAATCAAAATACGAACAGTTTATTACTAAGAACCCCTGTTTTTCGCGAAATGAATTTTGCCCCACTTTGTTTCAGTGACTTATGTGCATATCTGCTGTTCTACTTCATGTTTATTGGTCAGCGTGTCTTTGTGAAGCGATGTTTACTACAACTTCACAAGTCTGTGATTTGCCAGTAAAACACCAAGACACGTCAGAGCTAAGACGTACAATAAGTGATTATGAAGCACAGCTGCAGATGTGCACGTGAGTCTTTGAAACAAAGTGGGGCAAAATTATTTTCGTGAAAATTAGGGGTCCCTATTTATTACCAGTTGGCACCCCTTGTGGGTATAGAACCTAACACAACAAACTTGATAAGTCACTTGTTTAGCATGAGAGTAAAACTCGAGTAGTTTAAAAAGTGATACGACTGAAGTTTGACTAAGTTCTAAAAGTAAGCCGAGAGCTAATTGCTTGCATGCGTTCGACCATAACCAGACTTGGGATTAACGATTTAAAATATTAACGATTAAAATTAATCGTTAAAATTCTGGTAACTTTTTAACTTAACCGTTACTTTATAAACTAGCCCATTAAAAATATTAATCGTTAAAATTATTAGCTAGCGATTAAAAGTAACGAGTTAGTTTCTGCAAGCCGATGAATACACTAGAAAAATCTGGAAGGCTTCTCGGTCCAGCATCGACACACAATATTAACATTGAAAGTAGCATTGTCTATATATACACCGAACACTACGCAAACGACACCGCGCACTAGCTACACGATGCAAGCTGAGTCAAACGAACGTGCTTCAGTAGGTGGTGCCACAGTCGCAGATCGATAACATAGTAAACAATTTTTTTTCTCGGAAGCGAAGGAACATAAGAAGAGCGCAATTTACTTACTGGTCTGGTTCAGCGCACAGAGTTTGTAAAACATTACTTTAATTTGTTATTTGAATGGTTCTTATTTCTAACTTTTACTATGCCACAGTGACCGGGAATTTCTTTCTTTTTTCAGAAACTGATCGAAACAGCAATTTTTTTTTATGGTTTTCAAAGTGTTAAAATAAAGAATTTCTTGGTAATGTGGTCATGTGTAACGTTTTATTATTCCCCCATACAAATATTTTGGGACATTAATTTTTAACTTTAATCTGTTAACTTTCTTTTAACTTTAACTTTAATCAGTTAATATTTTAAAAACTTTTAACTTAAATCAGTAATTGTTTTAAGGAAATAACTTCAACTTTAATCAGTTAGATTTTTGGTTAACTTTCCCAAGTCTGGAACCTAGCTAACCTCGTGTGATCGACTGAGAAGACCCAGCTAACTCTAGGTTACTTTACGTAAACTCCAGTAGTAGACGAGACTTGCAGACAGTGTCACTAAGGTGGTGATTCCGTTTTATCGAAGACAAAGGAATCCGACCCACTCCCTCATTCGTTCGTTTCCTTCGGAGCTCCTTTCACGTGCCAGCACCGCCCCCATCCCCATCTCATCAGTGTTCGTGGAGACAAGGAATAAAAACTCTGGGTGTGGAGAAAGTAGGTGCAGATGGCGTGGCGAGTTCTCCCAGATCACCGCTACACAAATAAAGGACCGCCATATCGGAGACGTAATTCCCCATCATTGTGCGCCCCCGACGACCGCAACAATAAAAGTGCAGGTAGCAAACAGTTACAGAAGTCGCCGCTAGATGGTGTTAGTTGGTCCGGGGGAATGTGTCTTCCCTCCCCCGACCGTCGTGATTTGAAAATGACACCCTTGCGTGGTCCACGGAACCTGCCATTACAGGGGTATTTTTATGAGGGTGGCTCGGAAATATGTACATATTTCTAGAGGGACGGGTCGCAGGCGGAGGTTGGCGTGTTTTGATTGTTATAATCCTGTATTCCCGGGACGTGGCAATCTCGCTACAACACGCGAGCCCAGTTCGGTCGTAATCAAATGGCCCTTTCGAAGACACCGACTGTCTAGGTCGTGCCGCCCGCGCAACAGCGGCACAACTCCACGTTCGCTCCTTGCAAGACAACTATCGTAATGTCTGTGAATGTTTCTTGCAATGGGACAGAATGGCAGACTGTATTATTGTGGACATACGCCATTGCAATATTATGTCGTCCCAGAATCTTAGCTATCGTGCTCTTGTAAAAATATAAATAAATATAAAAAAAATAAAAATAATGAAGCTGGCAAAAATTTTGTTTTTGAGTGCCGTCACTACATTCAGTATATAATTAATAGTAACCTATGTTATAACATATAGTATGCATTGTTCTTTTTGTTACATTTGCATTTACAAATTAAGTAACATTTAAGACGTTTTACTACAAGAATGTGACAGCATGTCATTATCAAAGTATTTATCGTAACAGATTAGGCATTACTTAACATGTAGGTAGGAATACAACATTTTACAATGTATGCTACTTCCAGCAAAATCTCTTATGAGACTTTAGGTAGATACTAGAGCAGTGGGATTATTGTCCGAAATTATTTTATTGCAGTTGGTAATAATTGTATAGACGTTTTTGTGCATGTCCCAATGTTCTGCTTATTTCGTAACATAGTTGGCAGTGTTCAGTTCAACGCGCAGGTGTTATAAGACAACGTAAACATTTCATAAATAGATACCATTTAGGATATTATTATGAACATTCTTGACGCTGACGAAAGGATTAGTAAAAACAATTAAGAAGTTTTTGGATATAAATTAACGCTAAAAAAAACCTTGAAAAGAGTGAATAGGTTTTCAGAATGGGTTGAGAAAAACTAAAAAATTTTATAAGACGAGAGCTTACCTACTTTGTGAGGCAAAATTGTTCAAGTGCGATGCATTCCTATCGTGTAACGTCTTACACGGGGATCAAAGCTGCGTGATCTGGGCTTTACAAAGATTCATCAGAAATTCATGATTAGAGACTTGGAAATATCGCGTGTTATTGACCGACCTGCAAGTTAGACTTTAAATACTTAGCTGGACATAACCAGATTCATTGGCTGTTCACTGCTGTGTTGGTGTACTATTATTAAAGATTGAGGTTTATCGCGGGAATACTCGATTGTTTGATGGAATTCAACGCACGTTCAACTTATGAAAAGATTACTGGCATTCGCTTGTACTCGGAGCTGTTACCCCATTTGACTGAGCCAAATAAGAATTCCGCTCTTGTAACATTTGATGTCTGCAGACACCTACGTTGTGTCAGACGTTTATCACCCAATCGTACATGTGACAAGAAAGTACAGTGTTTTCAAGGGTATGTTGGCACAAGCAATTTTCGCGATGTACCGTCATTAGTCCTGCACTTTGATGCTCAATTGTTAGGGACCCTGGTTTTTCGCGAAAAGAATTTCGCCCTACTTTGTTTCAGTGCCTTACGTGCACATCTGCAGTTCTGCTTCATGATTATTGGCAGCGTGTCTATATGAAGAGCCGTATACAATTTGTCTGAGCCAATTACAATAATCTCTGCAACACCTCACGTCTGTGATTTACCAGTAGAATCCCAAGGCTCGAGAGAGTTAAAATATCCAATCACTGACCACACGAAGCAGAATAGCAGATGTGCACGTAAGGCACTGAAACGAAGTGGGGCAAAATTCTTTTCGCGAAAATCCAGGGTCCCTATCAATTGTCAATGGCTTAGGGTCTTACAGCAGGTACTAAGCAAGCCGTGGGCTAGTTGTTAACATGACACAAGCTTACAGGAATTTGAATTCAGCTTGTCGTCAAATTAACTAGAAAATTTCCCGTATTCCTGTGCTTAACTATGATTGAAATCTTGCTTTAAAAATTGGCAAAAAATGTATTTCTAATTTTATATTTCTTTCTCTTATAGTTTGTAATGACTTCTTGAAACCTTCCGATTTGATAAAATATTTTTTCCCTTCGTTCTCATAAGCAAAATCCGATTGTGATGCAACGTTTGTGAGTTGTGTGTACGTCCGCAAATGTTTCTGACAAAATATTCTATAAGTAGAGATGATATAGTGCGAAAATGTTTTGTGTCAACATACCCTTCAAAACACTGCAGTTTCTGATATACTTCTGATACAACGCAGCTGTCTGCAGACAAATAACAGGCATCAAATATTACAATATTGGGATTCTTATTGGCTCAGTCAAATAGGGTAACCGCTCCACGTATAAACTAATCCCGGTAATCTTCTGGTAAGCTGAACGTGTGTTGATATCCGGCACGCTGTCATGTTTTCCCGCAATAAACCATTATCTCCAATTATAGCTAAATCGGTGAAGATAGTAATTATAAAGCCATATCGTTTGAATAGATGTGAAAAAAATTACGATAGAATACTCTTTTCGTTAAATTTGTGTTATCAGTAGAGCCACGATTTTGTCGCGAAAAGATTTTTGCAACATTTAGTTTCAGTGTCTCGCGTGCACCTCGGCAGCTCTGCTTCACGGCTATTGGCAGCGTGTCTTTGCTCAGACACGTCTGTCATATGACTGCACCAATAACAATGTGGCTGTTGTGACGCAATACGTCTGTGATTTGCCAGTAGAACATCAAGACGTGTGACAGTTATAACGTCCAATCACTGACCATGAAACAGAGTTGCGGATGCCAGCATAAGGCTTTGAAACCAAATGGTGCAAAAATTTTTTCGCCATAAAATCGTGGCTCTAGTTATCAGTAATGAACTTACGACGTTCGTTGTGTTCATTCTTTTTTATAATTGTTTACTAATTCCGCGGAATGGTTGATTGGTTATTGTTTAGTGGGTGCAAGTTCTGGATACTGTGATACTGGTATGAAAAGTTTGAAAGTCCTTTTCCCGGGTAGCACGTCGTTATTGTCCTCTCGGGGCGGACCGATACTGTCGCAGAATTGTCGGTACGACTCTTAATGATAACAGTCGCGTGCACGGAGACCCCGACGACTATTTAGAATATAAAATGCCTCGTCTTACTATCTCTCTGCAATTACTAATCAAAGTTGTCTCGGCCCGACGTACTTTGTGACTTGGCGAAATCTTAATGGCGTCCCGACGCCCAAATCATCGACGATGATGGCGCCTCGGCCCACAATACTCCGCGTCTCGACGCCTGACGGTGGCACTCTGCCCTACCGTCGTCGCGGCTCGCCGACGTCTCCCCCGGCTTGACAACGTCTGTCCTGGCCCGACGACGTCTTGCTCTTCTCTCACCATTTGTGCCAACCCCCTCCCCCGTCACTTGGTCAACAAGCTCCGGTTCGTTTTGCGCCAATCAGGAGTCAGCTTTCCACCGATGACCCCGCCTCTCGAGGACAACAATTCCGGCCAGAACCGTTTGTATTAAATAATGCTTAATTTCTCTTTACTGTTTACACTCAATTACATAAAATGGTTCCTTTACTTGTTAACATTTAAGATTTCTTAATTACTAAATATCTACAATACAGTGACAACTTACAAAACTATTGGCTGGAGCCCGTCCCTTCTTGTTTAGCTAGGGCGGGGATTCGAGCGGGGGTGGGGTGAGGCCCCAAGACACTCTCTGCACCTGCTCCTCTCTCCCTCGTCTTCATAAAGACACAATATGTACAATTCCTATTTTCTATATAAAACTTGGTGCAGTAATGGTACCTTGATGTGAACTATTTCAATGTGATCCTGATACAATGACGACGAGAACGAATGGTCGCAAGGCATAGTTATTATTACATATTGATTTATGATGGTTGACACTGATAACTATTAAATATGATAAATCGTGGCGGCGAACATATGGGCCTGTCACAAACATTAAGTTTATTTTTTTAAATGTTTAAAGGCAACTAACGAAATTTAGAAAATCCTAACCCAACGGAAAACTGAAAGTTCCAAAGTAAAGAGTAAATTTATTTACGTACGACTGTTTGTAATATTGTAAACATTTCTCATTTGCAAACTATGCCTGTAAAATCAATATTTTGGCCAGTATACGATGAGTACCTAGCTATTCCTGATATATACCGAAAATTAATAATTTTAACAAAACGGTGACACGGCCTCATAAGAGAAGTCCTTCGCGGTGTCAAATTTCCACCTTTGATGCGTGGGAACAGCGTAACGATAAGAGCCAGTGTTCCACGCTTGACTAGAAGCATATCGCCTCTATTCGCATCGCGCCAAACTGGCGTACAAGGTTTCCGTTGTAGTCTTTTTACTATGAGACTTTAAGAGGTGGCCCCAATATATTATTTTTGAATAGTATGAAGTAAAGACCAACGCATGCCTCTCGTTTTGCACTTTACGAATTCAGGTAATATTTTCGGAGTTACAACAGTCTAAAAAAAAAACCGTTTTTAGACATTTTGAGAGGCCCGAATATCGTGTTTCTAACAAGTGTGCTGCATTTTTGAAAAAATAGAAGCATGCTTTCAAGTGTGTGTTCTTTTCGTAGGTAAACATAATATGAATAACTTAAGCGGTTTCGCGTAAAAAAAATAATAGACTACGCGTGACATGCTGCAACGCCGTCCATGCGCCAGTCGAGGAATCCTCATCAGAGCCCTGTACAGCTGTCGCAGGAGCATTATTGCAGCGTGTTAGGAGAAAGTTTTTCTAAGATATTCTGCTAAACGTGCGTTTGATAACTTTATCTACGAAAAGAACACACATTTCAAACTGTGCTTCACTATTTTTGGTTTCTAGATATCATGCTTAGAAACGTGATTTCGGGGCGTCCCTAAATGGCCAAAGACGGGGTTTTCAGACTGCTGCCGTGTAAAAAAATACCAACTAGAATCTTAATATGAAAATAGAGATGCAGGTGCTGGACTTTACTGTGCACTTTCCATAGATAAAATAACAGGGTCACCGCATTAAGTCCCATAGGAAAATGTCAACTACCGACACACTGCTCACTTGTTTGCGTCCCGCGCATAAAGACGACACAGTTGTTGACGTACGAGCGGCCACCAACCAATCTAGACCTTACCCACTGCCAGTTTCCGTACCCTAGACGCGGCATCTAGCACGTGTTGCATAGGTAGAGACCTGAAAATTTCGCGTTTTCTTTAAGAGTGCGTGGTAGACAAATAAACGCTGAAAACATCAATTGATTTATACGCTTTTTTCGAAGCCAATATGTATAAAATACTCAATGACAATCCTAGATAATGGTATTTGCTAACTTTATGAGTAAATATTTATCCAGAATTACTAATTCGTTACGCGTGATTTCTTGCTCCGCAGTTAAATGCACGAGGTTCCGGCGTCAGAGATTGTGCCTCAGAAGTTCGTAACACTGGAAACAATTTTGTCTAGGATAGCTATTGTTTAATTTTCGCAAATTGGCTTCAAGAAACCTACAGTTATAGATTAATGCTTTTAGCGTTGAATTATGTGCCGCGCACTCTTATGGCGCAAGCTACAGTTCCAGCAACTATAGGTCTGTATCACGTTCACAACTGGCCGTTGACTTACTCGGCACTTCCTGGAAGTAGCTGAGCCAACAATAAAACTGTCTCTGAATACAGGCCCATTTCACAATGTCAGCGAGCAACTAATAAACAGCTGCTGTCTGCAGAATTTCATATATATTCTTGGAGACTAGCCTACAGGTCAGTGAACTGCGAATTTTTCCGGCCTCTATGTATAGAGCTCGTGTCATAAAATGTGAATATACAGTTACAAACAAATTCTGGGAGTTGGGCTGTGTATGTACGTACAGCTTCATGCGTGAGTAATTATAGTACGTTGGTGTAGCTGCAGTACGAACATACTCTAGCCATCTAGTCGCCTTGTCACGTTATTGTTCTGACAGGCGTATGCGGCACCTGATTATTTTTGTTGCAGCGCTGACCGGAATGACGGTAGTAATTGGTACTACACAGAAGCAAGAGTGGTAGCGATGGCCCACAAACACTCTATGTACACCACTGCTCATAAAAACTGGGACACTTGTGACATTGATGTAATGCAGCGCTGACCGGAATGACGGTAGTAATTGGTACTACACAGAAGCAAGATTGGTGACAATGGCCCATTAACACTCTATGTACGCTACTACTCATAAAAACTGGGACAACACCTTCGAAAATGTTCTTTCTCAACACCTCACAACCGTCTTATCAATATTACTCCGCCATATTTTCCGTAGGGATACACGACTCTGGGTTTGGCGAAAGGATTCTGGATTACGTTTTAAACGACACACACGTCGTCTTCCCGATATTATTACGATTAACCTCGGTGTTATTTTACTTCACTGAGAAAAGAACAATGGTAGTATGTGTCATCACTGTGTTAATGCAGCGGCAGTAGTCATGATCGGTTCTCAGTAAACACCTGGATTGATTCTACATAACAGTCAGAATGTTGAAGGCACAATCTGTTAGAAGTAACAATGTGTTCTGTACAAAGAGAGAAACGTTTTTTTCTTCCTCTACAAAACAATTTTCTCCTTCTACGTTCTGATTGTTGTAAGAAAAATCAAAATAATATGGACAGATGAACCAGATTGTTGTTCTAACATAACGAGAGTACAATGTTTTTCTCAATGTGTTATTTCATCACGAATTCCGCATAGAGTCCGTCTATAGTAGGTCGCTCCTGAAGTTGATGGTCGAGCGGTGTGCAGAACTCAGAATAAGCAAAGCAATTTCAACGTGCGTGAGTGTTATTTGCTTGGGAATATCATTCAAAAACCGTTACATGTGTATTTCTGTTCCTCCACTAACCTCGCTGCCGAAAATTGCGATTTTTTTTTTTTTTTTTTTTTTTTTTTTAAGTTATGAAAACTTTGGTGTAGAATCTTGAAAAACGATATATGTACGTAAACAAAACATTTTTATATTGAATATTACGTCATAAAATGTTCAGTGGACGTCTGATGGACACGAATTATCGGCGAGAAGACTACGCACCAGCTCAGTGTCTAGTGCCTAGAGACTAGGATGAGGAGTGATGCGCGTTCTGTTTCGTCCTTATCGCTTCCGCACCTTAACAAATGACAGAAACACAATTCATCATAAAGAAATACAGGAAGTAATAGTGTCGACTCCTAGGTTGTTGTCAGGGAGGGCTTAAGTTGCAGAGAACTGTATAGTTGACGCTACATCCACTGACACGCTGGTATGTAGGTGCCGCTTATTACTGACAGCTCACTACAGAAAAAAGTAGCCAGTAGATACTTCATGGTCATCGATAGAGACCTGAAAAATTCTAGTTTTCTTTTAGGCACAAGCTAGAATTCCATCAACTGTAAGTTCTTGCTAATTTCAGAATTGGCCGTTGAGTCGATGAGCCAATAATAACGATGTAACTAAATACGGGCCCATTTAACTGTGTCAGCGAGAAGCTAATGAAAAGCTGTTACCTGCTTGAGTAAACAGACATTCTTGGAGGCCAGCCTACAGGTCAGTTAACCTGCGAATTTTACCATCAGTCTATAAGAGAAAGCCGCTAGCGTAGGTGAGTGCGAAGCCATGCTTACATTAACATACAGTAACTAGGGATCCCTGCTTTTCGCGAAAATATTTTTGCATCACTTTGTTTCAGTGCCTTACGTGCACATCTGCATCTCTGCTTTGTGTTCAGTGATTGGATGCCGTAACACCCATCGTGTGGAGGTTAAACCCACGAATCACAGACGTGATGTGTCACAGTTATCCATGTACTGATTGGCACAGTCAAATGAATAATAACTCTGCACAAAAACACTCTGTCAATAGCCATGAAGTTGAGCTGCAGGTGTGCACGTAAGACACTGAAACAAAGTGGGGCAGAAATATTTTCACCAAAAATTCCCGTCCCTAACAATAACACAGTGGTAAGTTAAATTTAATACAGCAATAAAAATATAAAAACTGTATTTGTCAGAAGATATCAATAAGTATATGAATCATTCACGCGAACAATCATATTACCTCCATTTGTGCTAAAAACACTCCTGTATGAGAGGATACGTACTTGTTACCTGTAGTAAAAAAACTGCATCTCTGAATGAAGGTGAACCCAATGCAGAGTCAAACAACATTGCTACCAGAAGTAGGGAAAAGAAAAATTCGCGAATTCAGTGACCAGAATGTTAGAATCAACTGCCCAATGCATAATCTGTAGGGACCAGTGTTTTTCGCGAAAAGAATTTTGCCCCACTTTGTTTCAATGCCTTACGTGCACATCTGCAGTTCTGCTTCATGGTCAGCGATTGGATATTTTAACTGTCGCGAGCCTTGAGATTCTACCGGCAAATCACAGCCGTGAGGTGTTGCAGAGACTTTATTGTAATTGGCTCAGACAAATGATATACAGCTATTCATATAGACACGCTGCCAATAATCATGAAGCAAATTTGCAGATGTGCACGTAAGGCACTAAAACAAAGTAGGGCAAAATTATTTTCGCGAAAAACCAGGGTCCATAATAATCAGGCCCCGAACAAGTCCACTGGATACTACTTGACTGGAACAGCAGACAATGAACGAATAGACGAGGCTTGTGGATATATAGGCACGGTCGTAGAAGAACAGGTCTGGACACTCGCCTATATATCAATGTATTTTGCTTTACCCTCTTGATGTTTGGCTGTAGTTCGTCAAGTTACCGAGAATGTCGTACTTTTTTACGCTGTAATCCGGGCGGTCGGACTCAAACTCTGCCCACTTTTTTTTTCCATTGTTAACATTATAAGGAAAATAAAGGTTGCTGGAGCCATGCTTTAGGATTTTGAGCGAAAGATGCATGTCATATATTTATTTAAAAAATACGTTTTGATAAATTGTTTATCTTAGTGGGAGGGAAGTGGGTGGAATTTGAGGCCGACCGTCCTGATTGCAGCGCCAATAAAGCACAATATTCTCGGTAACTTGGTGAACTGCAGCCAAACAACAAGGGGTCAAGTTTCCAGGCGAGTGTCCAGACCTGTTCTTCTACGGCCGTGGTCTAGGACAGTGGCTTATGGCATGAAGGTCATTGATTTCAGACATTTTTCCTCCCGAACTAGAAGCAATTTATTTGTTCCTTTATAATAGTTCCATTCAGTTGGTTATACGTTGACTCTTTGAATTATTAATTTGAAGTAAAAATTTCAAAGAGTTTTGATGAGACGCGTTAAAAGATAAAATGGCTCACGTAAATGGCCACCCACGGTAAAAGTATATTCGACACATAAAAAAGTGCGAACTGGATATTGGTTAGACCATAACGACACACCGAAGTCCTTCGGGCGGACATCCGGGGAGTGATAGCTGTACGAAAATCATAATGACGGTCGCGTTGTTGTATACCTCCACTTATAAATGTCAGCTGAAGTAGTACTTACGGAAAAACTACATAATTACAAAAATCCGGTCGCTGGTATAGGCTACGGGAGGACTTAATGGCTGTCGTATCCGCGCATTCCGACTCAAATTCCGCTAATTATTCGTTGTGTCGACCGGTCCAGTTCGCATATCGGCCGCACGATTATAGTTCTTAAGAGCAGTCTGACCTGGCGTGTGAGACGTGCAGTGTAGCGTGGTACGAAAAGTATTTTTTATATTCATGTATGACCATTAAAATTTTTTCCGATGTGTTCGTTGATGAAAAGGAGACACAATTCAAAGTGTGTCCCTATGTTTTTAAAAATGCCGCCCACTTATAAGAACATTATTACCAAGCTCCTTAAAAGTGGTAAACATGGCTTTTTCACGTTGCTATAGCTGAGGAAATGTTAACTGTAATCATAAATCATCATGATAGAAACCTGCATTGGACTTTACCGCATACTTTCCACAAATAAAATATCAGAGTCATCGATTGAAGTCGCATTGACAGAACGCTTTCTACGAAAGCATTGCGCGCTAGTCTAGTACTCCGCACCTAAAGACGATGAGTAGAGACACTGGAAAATCGCGGGAATAGTTGACTGTTTGCTAGGCTCCAACGTGATGTAAGTAACACTGAATGTTTCGTATCAACATTGGTTGTCGTTTATTTGTAGCAATTGTTCTCTCTACAACAGGCCCAGTTAGAACCGCACAGCTTGGAGACACAGCGTGTGTGATTTGTCCCAAAACTGTTCACACGTGTCACGGTTAATATGATACAATTTATTGGAGACTATTTTAAACATTTTCGCGATTTTCCATTGTCTCTAACGAGGAGGTGTTCGATGCACGTGTTAAAGACGACTTAATCGCCTTTCCCGTTGTCGCCGTTTAATCCTACTGTAATATGTTTTGTTGTAATTTTTACTGTGTGCATATATAGGATAATTTGCTTAATGATAACACTTTGTAGGAAAGAACGGGGAGCAAAAAAAAGTCGTATGGTCATTTGCGAGGAATCGTTCAGCAGTGATTGAATAGAACCCTAAAATCTAATTGTATTGCGGATAAGTTTCGAACTCTATCGCTGACATTGGCGTATTGATTTGAACCGACCTTGTCGGTTTGACCGGCAAGTTTTTACGACGCACGAGCCTTTTGGACACTTCAAATTTCCAGCTACTAATATATTGACTTTATTTTACATCTGCATATTCTCCGCAGCTACGTTTTGAACATTTCACGTCAATAGAAACACTTAGGCCTACGTACCTTGTGAATCAGCAATCCACTTGTATTAGTTCGGAACATTTTACGACGCAGTATGTAAACACGACGTCTCACCGCCATAGACTTGATGTGAACTAAGCAGAGACACAGGTGCAGAGTCCAACTAACTTTGCGCTGCACTAGCGCACTCAAGTGATCGGCGCCGTGCATCAAGAAATTGTTCTTCGTTTTAGTACAATTATTTTTCTTGTCAATATCTGACATTTAAAAACTGAGTTAATATGTAACTAATTTTCTACTCACCGAGTTGTGTAAAGTTTGTATTTAGTTTTCATTGAGTATTTTCAGGCTTATTGGTGATAATTATCTTATTGTAATTTTTATTTGTTACTGTTGCTCCGCCATGTTGGGTGGACTATTTATGGGTTTATATTCATCCTCGTTGTTTGTATTTAAACCCCAGGATTTCTTGTCTGTGCGTTCAGTCGGCTTCCAGTGCAATGTAAGTGTAACTCTTGTATTTCGTTATTGTAAACTTGGAATGGGTTGTTATGCTGCAGGACTTGTAATTGATTAATTTTCGGCGCCTGTTTAGTTATTTATTATTTTTCTTGAGTTGAAGTTCTGTAGCATAATGGCCAAAGTCCGGGCCGATCCCCCCCGTGGCTCAGTTGGTTGAGCGGCCGGCTTGGGTGCGGGGGGTTCTGGGTTCGATTCCCAGCTCTGGCTTGGTGTTAATTTGTGTTTGTTCATTTGGTCTCCAAAATTGTCACTATACAAATTGTCTCACGAAAAGTACTGGGGTAACTCGAATTAAGTCACATTAAAAGGGGGAATGTTTGGTGCTGTGTTGATGCGGAAGCTTCGCATCGCCACTGCACCAAACATTTTAAAAACAAATCCTAGTGTTTTTGCTGTTTGTTGTTTTCCTCTTTTGATCAATAATTCAGGTTAACTTTCGCGCTCGGTATTTTCAATGTTTAACTTTGGTAACCTATATTTTCAGTATTCAGAGAGAGAGAGTGAGAGAGAGGGGGGGGGATGGGGCAGACATTTAAATAGTTTTAGTTTTGTTCGTATGTGTTAACTAATAATTGCTGGCCTGTAATTTTCAAGGTTAGACCTTTGCAGAGAAAGTAAATTTATAACAGGTAATTTATAATATTTGGATTGAGTAATTTTCATGCACCGTATGTGCCCGCTTAATGAGACTGTGCTAGGGTGATAGGTATTGTATGCATATTACCGAGGTATGGGACTCGGTAGATTTTGCTGCTGTATAATGTGTTTAAATTTACCACCTCTAAGTATAGGGGTTTTTTCAGACTTGTGATCGTATTGTGTGTTCGCTACTGAGGTATGGGACTCAGTTTGCATTGTTTTTGTTATTGTTAAAGTTAGTTTCCTATAAGGATAGGGCTAGCACATTTGTAATCTTTGTCTTTCGCTACACCCTTTGTAGCATACTCTCACTCAGTCATATTGTTCAGATGGACAGATTAACTGGTAATTTTGCACGCCTGTTTATAGTAATTCATAAAGTTAATGTTTAATGTTATTTCTGTACTTTCCTATTTTTCATTTCTAAAATTTTGCCTTGTGTTGCTGAATATTTGAGTTTGTAAAATGTTTAATGGTTATGTTGATGTTTTGTTACTTGATCTTGAGACTTGAATAAATCCCTGTTGGGATTGAACCCGATATATGATCTTTCTTTGAAGTTTAAGTTACAGTTTACCGTTACATGATTGGAACATTAATGTTATGATGCTTGCTGCTATTGTTATTTGACTGGTATTACTTTACTGAGGCGTTTGAAGTTACAAATTTGATTTACTTTTGAGTGAGGATTACTTTTGCCTTAGCGCCCTTGCAAATCTATAGGGATTCGCCACCCACCTTACCTTGTTTTTGTAATTTTGATACCGTCACCAGTGGTTGAGGTGCTAGCCCCTAAGTAGGGGAAGGGTTCAGACTTGCCACACAATGATTACCAATATCATTTAAATTTTGTTACTGTACCTTTAAAAAAATTATTTTTTTTGTTTACTAGGAACACAAACAGAACTTTTCATTACACTGTATTTCTTTAAACTACGCACATTTTTCGTGCCGCGCGGTAGCTGAATTTAAACAGTATAATTTTGTTGTCGACGGCGCGGACGCACTTCGGGTTGCGAATAACGTTGATATTACGAAATAACGTGGGTTGTTATTGATAAGTGACAGTGAATGCAACCCCGACATCACGTTCAGTTTCCGGGTAATTAATGCTTAATTACTGGGAACACGACAGCGGTAACCCGGATATTCACTTTACAGTTTACATACATGATCGCTGTTTACTAAATCAACATAAGCCTACCAAATACGAAATTACTCTGTGAAAATTTAAAGGATGCCATTTTTGCTTGGAAAATTATCAGAAAACATTTGTGTGTGTTCTTATCATCTCGGAAGCAAAACAGTTATATATATATATATATATATATATATATATATATATATATATATATATTATACGTTTCAATTAGTGCGTATTAGTTTTGTATACGTATCCTGAAAGAAATTAAATACTAATAATAAGGATCAAAGAGGCTAGACATGTTGGATATCTTTTCCTGTAGGTTTTTTTTCTATTGAATACTTACTTCTGGAATTCAGCCATCTGGAGTTTCCTTTTCTCAGCATATCTTATATATATGTATATACAATATTAGGGTTTACTAACGTCCCTCAGTTTTATGCACTTTTCAGGCTTAGTGAGGGATGGCTTACAAACTAAAGCTAAGAAAACGTACCAGGATTCGAACCAAGGATCTCTCGCACCGTAGTCCAGTATGCTACCGACCGCGCTGCGGAGATCGGCATAATCTTATCATAATTTTCATTCATTATTCTAATATTTCAAATAAACTTACTGGTTACTTCTAATATCTCTTGAAACATGTTCCATATTTTACCGTAAAATTACACGAACAAATATTTTTAAAACTAGCTGGGTTAGTAATATTTTGTTGTAGTAGCTCTGAATGGAATGAAATGAGCGATATCAGGTTTTGGGATCTCGGCGGCTCTAAGGTCGATTATAACTCGCTCAGCACTTGTTCTATCGCCTCTAAGAGCCACGCACCTTCCATGCGTCTTTCTTCCCGACAAAGAGGCAGGGACCGCTGTACACCTACTAGAAGAACATGGGGCGTGAATCAACGTTAGAAAATTTCATTGATGAAATGTCCAGGATTTTCAAAGTCAATTGAAAGGACAGAAAAAAAAAGAGATATTATTACTAAATAACAGGTTTTCCCAACTTTGTGATAAAACGTTTTTCCAGAGCGGCAATTTCTTGCGCCGAAATCAACCAGGCCTACACGAAATTTAGGCGTCAGTGTTTCTGCTACGAAAAAATGTCTACCGGGCAAAATAGTTGCACAAAAATCTGGCAGAACCTGTTTACTAATGTAAAATTTTGATAATTAGGGCCTGTGTATTGGGGTTAAAGAACCACCGATTTTCAGTTAGTATATTTACCACTGATTTAACACCCTGCCGTCTTAAGGGGCCTCCCTAGGTAGGCTACGTTTTGTGTGTGAGGCAGGAGCGGCAAGGTCGCAGTTGACCGACATATGTAATACATTATCGCCTCTACGTGCAAGCTACTCAGCTGGCGTGCAGTGTTGTACTATTATCTTTTTACTATGGGACTTTAAGCGGTGACCACATTATTTTATTTGTAGGCAGCGTAGTTCAACGTCTAACGATTGTTTCTATAGTTTTGTTTCCCGAATCAGATTGTTAATTTTCCAGATATATGGCAGTCTGGAAAAGCATTTTTTGGCCGTTTTGAGGGGCCTGAAAATAATGTTTCTAATAAACGTGCCGAATTTTTTAAACTATAGCGACAGAGTTTGAGGTGTGTGTTATTTTTGTAGATATATAGATATAATGTGCGTTAAATAGTTTCGTCAAAAGGAGAATAGTCGTAACTCGCTGCAACGCATTTTAAGGGCGGGTAAGGAGATCCCTGAAGGGTGTTTTTAGTGCAAAAAGCTAAAAATCGTAATTATGTATATGTGTACGTATTAATGTATATATATATATATATATATATATATATATATATATATATATATATATATATATATATATATATATATATATATATATATATATGTGTGTGTGTGTGTGTATGTATGAAATAGTGCTAGTTTTGTGGACGTTACTTGAAAATGTTTTTGCTCAGCCAGTTTTTTCATAATTTTATTTCAAAGTCAAAATGTGCATGTTTTTCGTTCTTGTCAAGTGCAAAAACCAGTGAGCATAATGAAATAAAAAAAAATCACTTTGAAACTAGATGTCACTCCCTACTTCTTGACGTAATTGCAACCCACCGTTAAAAAATATTGTTGTATTAAAGAAATGCTGATATTTTGAATTTTTTGCTGCTTTCAGAAATGTTTTCACCCAAAACTATTTTATACTGTACAGTAAGCCTGCAGCATATAGTTTCCATGTGTATTGTTTCATTTCATTATGTGTATTGGTTTTCGCGGTGGATACGAAAAACATGCAAAATTTGAATTTGGAAAACATAATAGGAAATCTGGCTGAACTAACTTTTCTGTAAGAAGACAATAAGGCCCCTAAGTCCCGACTACAAAACTAACCGTAAGGCGCATCCAATTTAAAAATTAAGAGGCTTTAGTATCATGAGGTGCTTATTGAAACTCACGATGGTAGGGAAGGTCAGCCAAAATTTAAAATTTAACGTGTTCGAAATTTAATCCGAGTGACATTTACCTGTGTTTGAAATTTCAACTAACGGCCTCCCGATCACTAATTCAGAAAATGATTATGGACGATCTTTATCAAGTTCTTTTAGTGATCGACGAAAGCTGGGTCACGTGACTGAGATAACCTAACCTACTCCAGCGGGGGAGTTTACGAAAATGCCTATGGAGTAACATGATTACAGAGTAAAACTTAATTTCGTGAACCGTCCCATAAGGTACGAGTAGCCCTTGGAGACGTCGTGAATATTCCGATTCCCAGAAGGGAAATAAAAAGAAACTGTAACCTCACAGAACAATAATTGATGGCGTAACCTTTGTGAGAGGTGATAAAGGAGCGAGGCGGTATCTTAACTGCGGTCCGGTGTTCCAAACAAAGCGGTTATTTGCCTCCCGTGGGCATCCCCGCGGGTTCCCCCCCCCCCCTCTTCATGCCCTAGGGTCGGCGCTATCAGGACTCCGATAGAACGCCGGAGAGGGAGGGGGGAGTAGAATCACACCGGGCGAAATAATAAACAATTATCTCATAAAGAGGCCGCCCGTTGCTAATACGCCCGCATTACCGGCCCGCCGGACGCCATTGTTGCGACCGGCCCCCGCAGACAAATGAACGTCGCGCCCGAACAATGAATCGACGGCGCGTTTGGCCCGTGGGGGGAAGATTGGATGAGGGCGGAGGGGAGGAGGGACGCGTTTGTTGGTCCGATTGCTCTATTCCTCTTCTTCCGAGCCGCCGCGGCTTGCTTTTTCCAGGGTTCCCGTCGTCCTCTGTGGCGGCCGTACGGAGAATTGCGATTGTCCGGATAAAGAGCAGGCAGGTGGAGAGTTCGCGTCCTGCAATAATTACCCCGCCAATGTAAGTTGGTTGGCCAAGAGGGGAGGGGGGAAGTGAAGGAATGGGGGAGGCGAACTCCTGGAATAACTCAGTTGAAAACCTGAAACTTTATCAGTCGTCAGAAACTACTGCACTCCTTCGGCCCCTCTTCTCTCTTATTTCATACGCCTCAAGGGTGTCCACGTGGCAAATAGTCATAATTTTATATTTACATGACAAAGTGTTCCTTTTACAGACGTTACTTGTGACTACATTTTTTTCACTTGTAAAAATTTTTTTAGCTCTCATAATTTTTCCATTGTGGCACGTCAAAGTCAGAATTTGCAAGTTAAGGGATCATAGGAATAAGAAAAAACCAAGTGACTTACTCGAATTAAATAATTTACACTGATATTGAATATAATTTGCAATATGCTAAAATATTTACAAACACACGACAAAGTCATTTTATCTTATTAAAAAAAATTGCTATAAATTAAGTAAATTATCATAATTTGCAGATTTTTTTTTAAAAGGGACAAAGGAATTTTATTGTGTTTTTAAATCCTTTAGCATATGGCCCATAGTACGTAATTTCAGTGCAAATTATTTCTTTCAAATAAGTCACTTGGTTATGTCATTCCTATGTTTCCGTAACTTTCAAATTTTGACTTTGTCATGTTAATATGGGAAGACGATGAGATCTAAAAAGAAAATTTTTAATAGTTTTGAAAATTACGAGATATAGTTTATTTTATAGATGTATATTGAGACTATTTTTTCAGTAATGAAAATCTTCTAGCATTCATACTTTTTGTATAATGGCAGGTCAAAGCCCAAATTTGCATAAAACGGTTTAATACAAAAAAAGAAAACCGAAGTACTTACAGAAATGAAATAATTCACACTGAATAACAGTGTCACGGGCTACATCAGGATAGGTATGAAAATCACATTTGAATACATTTTCTATTTAAAAAAAAATTGTTGAACTTGATACAAAAATTGGCAATTTTAAATATTTTTTCAAAATACATTATATATCTCTGAGGACTTTTACCTACCCCATGACGTAGTCATTGACACAGTTATTCAGTGTGAAGTATTTCATTTCTGTAAGTCAGCTGGTTTTAGTTTCGTGTGTTAAACCGTTTTATGTCAATTTGGCCTTTAACATGCCACTGTACGAAAACTATGAAAGCTATAAAATGTTCTGTACTGTAAAAAATAGTCGCTATGTATATATATATATATATATATATATATATATATATATATATATATATAACAAACCATATCTTGTATAAATACGAACATTTTTAAAACCATTCAAATTTGGCATGAACTCCCCCATTAACCAATTTATTTGCTCTTTCAGTAAACTAACATTGGATTCAGATTCCCGAAATGACAAATACCAGACGTCACAACAAGTACACCCGCTCGTGTAACAAACTGTACCGAAAAAGAGAGAGAGAGAGCTGTCGAACGAATGTGTTTCTTAGAAAGGAAAAACGAGCAAGCATAAAATAAAACGATAGTGAAGCTAACTGCGGTACAAATGGACTATGGTAGTGTATTTGTCTCTACTCTCGGCGAGGGGCCATAGAGACGTGTAGCCTCCCCTACCATCTGCCTCTCACCCCCTACCTTACATACACTGTAGAGGTGGAGGGGGAAGGTCAACAACACCTGTGCTGCTTTTATAGAAATATTTACCAGGATTACTACTTAGGTACTAGATCTAGTACTAGTTGGAATCATCTAGTGTTTCTAATAATACAATTAACTTTTTTTTTTTTTTTTTAATTCTTACTAGAGATATATTTTCACCCAAATACGAGATTGCAATAAATTAAGAGTGAGTGATAGTCACCATCTTGAATGTTTCTATTTTGAGTCATAAATTTTCTTCTGTGTAAATTCATAGGACTTTAACATAACTACGGAATATAATACATACTGATAGAATTATAAACACCATAAATCTTTAATCGATCTGTAACAACAGTATCGACAATAAAATTTACGGCGTCTAAAATTAGCGTAATATGTATTCTATTCTGTAGTTAGGTTCCAGTTGCATAAATTTACCCAGAAAAGTTATGATACAAAATACAAAAATCTGAGATGGTGGCTATCTCTCACTCTTAATAGCTATTTATTAACTAGCTGCTTCACTGAACTGTAGGCTAGCTTCCAAGAATATATGTGTAGGTACTGAATTATATGGCAGCTGTTCATTGGCGGCTTGCTGACACAATGATACCACGCGTGGGCCTACATTTGGGCACAGAATATTTAGGAATAAAGAAGTGAAATAGTCGGCAGGAAGGCGAACTCAGTCACACACGCCAGCAAAATGGCTTCCCTGGCCAGCAACATGGCGGAAACACCTACTGCCAATCAGCGTGAGGCAGCTGCTCTGCTAGTCGGCAGCCAGGCCAATAGGAAACCTGTAGTAACATGCAGGAGCCAAACAGACACGGGGCTGGAGTCTACAGCCTCGG